>VWPU01011873.1:0-32020 GCA_013398955.1 Callaeas wilsoni
TCCGGAGCACGCATCTCTCAAAATCACTTGGTATATTGCACGCTCTTTTTCGATACTAGCAGTAGTAAATTATATTTTCTTTAAATTATTAAAGTGCTTTTACCTTACCCTGTGAAGTTTACCTTTTCTCCCCCGCAGTGAGTGGGTGGTGGGAAGCAGTAGTTGAGGGAGGGGAGTGAGCGAGATGCTTCACAGCGCTTAGTTCCCAGCTGGGGTCAAACTATGACACTTCGCACCTTTTAAAGCGAGTCATGGTGGCTCGGTGGCTCCCAGGGGCAAAAAGGAGGAATGGGCTAAAACTGTGACAATTTTTAGGGGGCATATTAATATTTGCAAGAATTTCAGTCTGTCTTCTTAAAAGAACTTCCTATGTGCTGCAGATACTGAAACAAATTGCACTCCAAAAGTACAGTCCATTTTTTCCTTTTTTTTAAAAGCATGAATGTTCCTTGCTTTGTGTTACAGTGCCTTATACAGATCATCTGCATAGGTTAACAGGAAGATGGATTTTGTTGTTTTCTGTTTTTATGAAATTTCCAACAAATACTAACAAGTTTCTACATATATCTAAGCAAGAAAAAGGGAAAAACCCAACAAACAACAAACAAACAAGAAAAAACCCAAGAGATATCACTGAAGAAAGGATGATTTTAACAGAAAGTATGTACACAAGTAGTATACAAAGTGCAAAAGTAGAATGTGACCTCAAGTAAATAAGGGTATACTTCCTTTAGCAAGCTGTCATAAATTAAACTGTTACTGTTATCATACTCTGCAATAAATGTCAGATAAGAATACACTCAGGAGTTACTATATTACATCAAAGTCACAATATATTAGCACTTTATCATTTCAGTCTTAAAAGTTACTGTCTAACTTTTGCATGAAGATTGATGTATCTTCATGATAATCAAATTATTAAAAACTTCTGTTGTGTCTTAGCCTAAACTAAGTAGCACATTATTTGAAGCACTATTCTATTACAGCCAGAAACCAGACTGACAAAAGGAAGGAGAAGGTAATAACTAACAACAAACACAGACTCTGAAACAACGCAAGTAGCAACTGTATCCTCTGCAACATGTCTCCTGGACTAGAGAATCTGAAGTGGCCTTTACTCAGATTCTTCCAGATGTACAGGGAGAACAAAAGCACAATAAAACCTCAATAAAATATAATAGCTTAAGAGCTGATTCTATCATCAAGTTTATACGATATTTGGTCACTAGCAGCAATTCATTGAGACTGATTGTTTTCAAAGTTAGATCCTATGTAGATTTGCCATTTATTGTCACGTGCTGTAGAGAGAGCTTTGAAGTAAGCAATCAGGAAAGTTGAGCAGGATTTATGTAATTTCATTCATTATTTTAAGGAAATTAGAAAATTAGCTAATGAATTAATAACACAATAAGAAAGCAAAGAGAAGAATACTACTACTGATGAAACCACAAGGCAAGGAAAGTAAAAGTTAATGAAGGGATTTTGTCAAATGTGATTAAAAAATGGATTTGGATAATTAGAATCTTGTGTGTCAAAAAACCCCAAAGATTTAGTACTCTCTCCCCCTTTCCAGTTCAAAACCACAATATAGTTACTTTGGGATATACCTGAAACCCGGTACTCTTGTGTCATCAGGAACATAGCCATCATTAGAGGAAAAGAAAAAAATAGTGCTAAAATACAAGATTTGCAAAAACTCAGCAATTAAGATTATAATCAGATTTTATATTATAAATGCATGTAGTAAGAATTTGATAGCAATGCCTGTCATGCGACCCTATTGAGTATGTCCTGTGAGTGAGTCTTTTTATATAAGCATACAAGTGCAACATTAAGGCCTGACAGAGAGCCTGCTCCACTAGTGACTTCTTAGGACTAGAAAGCATGCATATTAAAGTCTTTGAAGTTCTGAAACACGTATTTGCTGATACCCACATTTCAAAAGAGCTCTGAACGGAATTGAACACGAGAGGGTTGTCACTAGTGGCACAAAGTTCAGCAGGTGGCCAGTAATCAGTTGCAAGGATCAGTATCAGGTACAGTCCTGTTTAATGTCTTCACTAATGACCTAGAGGATGGAACACAGTGCACCTCAGCAAGCCTGTGGGTGATACAAAACTGCGAGGACTACTTTGTAGATAGTGGTTGGCAGTGACCAAACGCCACCAGGAAATCAATCTGCTTATTGTCAATTTTATACCAATACGTTATTTTCCTCAGATAAAAGCTCTTCAATCTGATTGAAAAATACTCCATATAATAAGTACTAAAAAAATTAAAAAGATAAGTCAAGACTGGCATCTCTTAAATCCTAGCCATTTCCTTCTAAATTCCACAACAAATTCAAGGTGCTAAACTTCAATATGTTAAAAAACCTCACACTTTTGAAAAAAAAAAGACGAAAAAATATCACAACCAAAAAAACCCCTAATACTTAGAAACTCTGACTAAGGATCAGCTAAGAGGAATTAGATTCCTGAACACCTTCAGGTATGTAGGCCTAAACAATTAATTCTGGACAACATATACAGAATTAGCAATACAGGGAACAGACTGCAAGTTTCCAGATTAACACCCTTATTTCTGGATCTTCTTTCCTCCTCAACAGACAAGACAGATACTAGAGGAAAGCCTTCAATTTAGGAAAAACACATTATTGTAGCTCATAACCATCTCTCACAAAGTAAAACCACAATTCCTAAATTATTTCATATTAAACCAGTATGTTTTTAGCATATTAGTTTCTTTTCCTCTGTCTTCCACTTTACTTATTTGGACTTGACAGTTTTGACATTGGTTTATTTCAAACGGGGTAAAATGTTATTTCAGAGTATAAAATAAATTTTCTTTTCTCTGAAATTTCCATTACTCATACTGCTGACAAAAATTTTAAAAAAACAAAACCACAAACAACAGAACAAAACCTTATTTTCAAAGTAATATTTAAACAATTGTTTCCATACTAAAAGCAACCCAAAGTAGCAATGATTTTTCAAAGCTAACTTCTGAAATACTAAGGTTTATACATTTAGGACATTCTTTAGGCTCTACCACATGCTTTTTTTTTTTTCTGTAGAGAGGAATGTAGCTGTCAATCATGCTTTCTCTTGCAACACAAATGTTTTGCAACTTTTTCTTGTCATTTCCATTAGAGGTAAGTAGGAAGCTTAGCACTAAAAAACAACTGAAGAACCTGCATAAGTTAAATACATTATTATCAGAGCGAGAGACCGACAGAAAAGTGCCTTGTGACTCCATTTGCTTTGTTTGTTAAGGAAGAGAAAGCTAATTAACTACAAACGTCAACCATAAAGACCTAGATCTGTTTATGTCAACATAAGCTTTGGGGAAGCTAAAATATTTTTCACATTTAAATTTTGTTTCCCCCTGCCCTGTCTCCTTTCTGGAAAGCAGGATGTTAATACAAAACAATACATATCTACAAAAGAGTGAACACATCAGGCATAAAAGCTAGAATAATTTATTTTTTAATAAAAATTTCCCTGTATTATTTTAAATATGCATATGCCGTATGAAATGAATATGTTCTTTTTTACTATCTTATCTAGAATTTTGTTGGAAAGAATCACTCTGCATAAAAAATTTAATCTAAAAATCACAGCAAGAATAGTGGTTGCAAATTTAAACTTCATGTGGCATTGCTCAACCTTTAGATTAGAAGGGCTGGATATTTCACCAAAAAACGGAAAATACTGCAATTTTATTTCATTTCAGACTTCAAAGGGAAGCCTAAAATCTTGTTGAAGTATGTATTTTAAGGACACTTACATGAAGTGTGAGCTTTAAAACTCTCTTCTTTCACTGTCTTCTTCTATCACAGTTCTTGTCTGGCAAAGTACAAGGAACAGGAAAAAAGCAGAAAAGGGGAGAAAGCAAGGGCAAAGGAAGGGGTGGACAGACAGGAAGAAAAGGATGAAAAGTGTACTTTCTATTCTCACTTTTCTAACTGTTTAAGGTACAGAAGTCACCGCCTCTAGAGCTGAAATGAAATCTTACTTAGTTTTTACCACATATTTTTCAAAAACTAAAAATTACTATCCTTTATAGAAATCTGTGCTACAATAGTTCTCAAACTTTTCCTTCCCTATTCTTGTACTGAATGTCTTGATCCTTGTCCACCTCCATCTACAGCACATGCTTATTACAACATGCTTTCTCAATCCTCCATGCTATATTCAAGTTCTCACCAGCTGGCCTCACTTTCCTCCATGTTTGCTATCACAAACTCATGGATTCCCCTGCACAAAATTTGATTTTTCCAAAAATCTTCCTTTTAGAAACTGCAGTAACAGCCAACTGTCCATAGAGAAAGGTGTCCAAGTATAGAACAACAAATGAAGAGACCATATTGTTAATCTGAAAATTGAAACTCCTGGCCATTTTTAACATCTTTGTTCTTCAACTGACACCATGTGCTACAAAGTTAGCTGAAGAAAAAACATGTTGCTAGGAATCCATAGAAATTCCAGCCATTGACAGTAGAAGCTGAAGTGATCAGGTTCCTAGGAGAGTTAACGCTGAATTGAAAACACTAGGAGGAGTTTTGTTCAACTTCAGTTCAGAAAACAAAAATGAGTAGAAAACAACTGCACAAAAATCCATGTAAGAAAAAACATAACTGTTCCTCTCCAAGAAATAAATGAAGAATTCATTCTAGAAAAAAAAAATAAATTGGCCCACAGGGTGGCAGAAAAGACACACCCATACCCTCAAGAAAAACTTCCTGACTCAACATTTAAAGACACATATCTAGTGTTAGTAGCATTTCATCCAGTAGCCACACACACCCCCACACCCACATCAGGTGTAACAACGAGGTAAGGTACCAATTTATTCACACGGCTTTCTTACGCATTTATTATAGTGTGGAAAACTATACTATTATAGTATACTACTACGTAAGTAGTATATTACACTGTTGGAACTACACAATTTTAAGAATACTTCCTATACATTTTCCAGAAAAACTAGTATCTAGAGATGCAGTTTAGTAAGCATAGTTCTTTCCCAAAGTATGTTCTGTCTTAGCTGTAAATTAAAAAATCTTGTTCATGTACTCCAGGGTTTCTGATAAGTCTTTATTACAGTGAATGCTGTCTAGTTTTTGTTCCAGTTTAGCACTGGTATAGTGGTATTCCAGTTCAGCCTAAAAAAATAATCAGGACTGGGGTCTACATGTTTTCCAGCAAAGCCAAATAAAAAAACCCCCACATATAAGAGCTTAACATTTCCTAACTAAAATGCCCATCACCACTACTGCCATGGTATCTAATTGATATAACTACAGAAGCAGGACAAAGAAAGCAAAACAGTTCTTTACATAACCATCCTTAAACAGCTAATGGCATGGAAGTTGAAGTCTTTAAGCTCCCTGAAACCTTAAACACCAAGTGCATAAAAATAAAACTAGCTAGCGCAGAGATATTTGAAAACAGGCTGAGACACGAATCCTTATTTTTATGACAATTACCTACTAGAAATACTACACACACCTGGTAGGTTTTAACTCCAAATGCATGCCTGTGTGAAATCCATTACCTAATTTTTTTCCACCTTCTCACGACTACCAATAGAGACTGATTGATATCTATAGAGAATTTGAAGCCATATGATAAATATTTCTTTAATTTTCCTTCTTTTTGATCTTTCTTGTAGTAGCAGAAATTTCTTTAAAACATGAAACATCTGAAATTAATGAAATATAATGGAAGATTAAAATATTATCACTGGCATGCTCTTTCTTACCCACGTCATTTTAAATGCTTTGAGTAGTTATCTCTCTCATACTAGATTATATTGATAAATCAGTTATCTAACCATCAAGATAACATACTACATTAAGAGTTCCCCTACAGTGACTGAGCTTATGAAACTTATTTTTTAAAATTCAGTTAATGAAGATATTATTAGATCAACTCCAACAGTATCATTGAAGACAAACTGATAAACTAATGTAGCTCTATTATGTTACAGTCATGAACGAACATAAACTTCAAAAATCACCTTAATTACATTAGCTTCTGAAATACAATTATGAACATGTGAATTACACAGACCTTAATACACTAAGAATGTTGCTAAGCTGCAGCTAATCCTAGAAGTTCTAGTCCATGGAAACTCTACTTTGGCTGCTTACTAACTTCCTTTTAGTACAAATTGTGGTGGCTTATTATGCCGCTTGAGTAGATTTGCTGATTTGGACAACTGCAAGATCATTACAGAAGGCATGTGCTGTACAACATGATAAAAATAAATCTCAGGTGATGTTAACCAATTTCTTCAAAATGCAACTAATGTACTAATCCTCTTGCTTTTCTCATCCCTTTTTAGAATGTTTAGAATTCAAGCCTCTAACAGGTGATACATGAGTGATTATATTCATCTTATTAGAGGGTTGAATTCAGAGCTGGCCACAGAATTGAGTCTCTTCAGCTCTAGACTCTAATAATATTCACAAAATGAACATCTATCTCCATATATCCATTTACTGTTTTGCATGTCCTAAGTATTTCACTGACTTAAGCACAGAAAAATAAATTCTCAATATATCCAGTAGATGTTTCATTTTCTATATAACCTCTAGGTTAGAAAAACCAAAATAACTCCCAGGCATGGTGGCCCATGCAGTGAAGATCTCTGTCTAAGAGCTGAGAATCTTTAAATTCAGTACTGTGTTTTCCCACACTCCTTTTCATTATCTTCAATACGTCTCTTTGTCTTTTCAACCATTTAATCCTCTTCATCAATGTTCTCATCTCTGAACCAGTAATATCCAGTAGTAAAGAAATGGCAATGTACAGCACAAGACGAATTATTCACAGATTTGTAGGACTGAAACTGTTGACTGTAACAATTGAGTCCTGACAGATATTTCCTACGGAAATAAGATCTAGTTAATGTTTATGACCAGTAAATCAATTCCCAAATACCTAATCATTTTAATTCAAATATTCCCAGATGAACAATAGACACTGACAGCAACTCTATAATCTGCAAAATTTAGATTTCCCATTTAAAAGCAAACCATTAGGAATAAGCTCATTGCTGAACAGCAGGTCACATAGTAAGCTATGCAGTGAGAAAGCCACAGGAACATTAGCATGGGATCTTTTTAATCACAACAGCATAAATGAAAAGCAAGGAACAGTTCTATGCAACTTTAGCATCTAGACTCTCACTATGCTCTGGCATTTAGTTCAAATCTAACTCAATAGGTTTTTTAATTGATTAAGGTATTTGACTGACTAAATTAATGAAATCCAACTCACCATGAACAATTCTATTCTTTAATTACTTCCTGACATACGTCTTTTACTAGCAGAGTCTAAACTATCCTAAAGCATCTTTAATAAACCAGATAGCAAAACAGCATTGAAAGCATTTTAACTAAATCATATCATGTTGCACTCAGAATAATTTTTTTGAAACTGGTAGCTCAATAGCTAGATTATCCAGTGCTAGTATCTGTTTTTAGTCAGTATGGTACCAAAAAAGAGAATACAATCCTACGCAAAAGTGAACACTAGATAGATATCTATTAATTTGAGAAAAAAAAAAAGGTTTAATAAAGTAAAGTAAGACATGTGAAAGAACATGCAGTTATTTTTAGTAAGAATATGCACAAAACAACTGCATTTCTGTGGTAATTGTCTACAGACATAAGCATGGATCAAAAATGTAACAAAAACACACATCCCCAGCCCCACACCTGGAACCTCCCCTGACCACCATGACCTTTCAAAAGAGTGATCTCCCAGTGCCTTTGGTCAGCTCTCTCAGCATTCCTGTGTGCATTTTCCCTGAACCAATGGACTTCCGTGTGACCTGTTTGTTTAAATTGTCATAACCTGATACTCCTCCACAGAGGGCAAACCTTGCATTACCCACAAGTTTTCCACTGATATCTGCAACATCTGAAGGCAGATCTTACCAATAAAGACCAAGGTGAAGAATGCACCTCGAGTACCTTGGCCTTTACGATTGTCCTTTTCTACCAGATGTGCCCTAAACTGCATCTACAGAACTCATCTTCAATTACTATCTGGACATTTCATTCCCTATTCTCTCTTTCATACATTTCTACATTTAAATAATCCCTGAAGACAGCATTGAAAGCAACTTACTTTTCACAGTGATCAGCTGTTGTGATCAAACTCACTGCAGGGTATGCAAGACTGTTGACATCACAATTGTTTTAGTCATATGGCTACAGTTTGATACTTTGTTGATTCAACTCAAAATTAAATTACTTACTTTTTTCATTACCCATTTGTCTCACATACTGCAGAAGAAATACAGAAGGGAAGTGAAAAGCACTAGAAACTGTAGTGTGCAGCCAGAAGTGACTAACAGTACAAGCTGGAACTCAAACTCTCCACATTTAAGGCATCATTACCTGGTAAAAGGTATTTTGTCAACACTACCATGGTTTTGTTTCAGATATTAAAATCAACAATATCAAAGAAAGCTGAAATAGTACTAGAATTTATTTGGGGAACCCCCCCACCCCCCCTTCTACAAACTCAAATACATGGCACAACTGACATGTTAATAAATTTTGCTAAAATTACCGAGTAAAACATATTAAGGAACTGAAACTTTTTAAAAGAACTGACGTATGTCTGAACCTATAACACCATGCTTTTACTGAGCATTACTGCAGCTATAAATTAATATTATTTTGAAATAAGAACACCAGATACATCCTACATTTGCCACTTTTATAAGAGCACTGGCATGCCAATTAATTATTCAAAAGAATTACACTGATTTTAATGTCACATTTGTCATGTCAAAGCAACCTTCAAGCTCCAAAGAGACTGTCTTCTACAGAAAAGGAAAAAACAGGCCTAGCTAGCGAGACTTCAAGTAATTACAGTATTATTTATCTAATGATTAGAGGCTTAAAATATTTTATTTCAGTGAGGTAAATGACTGTAAGGTGATATTACCACTCTTCCCATATTCATGTAAAAACTGAATGACATATTATCTCGAGGCATGAATAACTTCATGTTACTGACTGGCTTTGGCTTAGTAGTTATATTCCATGATCAAGTAAGAGAAAATTAAAATATGGTTTGCTTTATAAGTCAGCACCTTCAATGACTGTAATAGAAAATCTCTGTGCTTCTAGAAAGACCTAGAAATTACCCAAGTTCCAAACACAGGGCTTTTTTTTCTAATATGCTTCAAAAATTAAATAATGAGAGACAGCAATTCACATACTGTATCTGTAAAATTCTTAAAAGAAAAGCCCTTAATGACAGCTTTTTCATCAACAACTAATACGAAACAGGTAGCCCTAAGGCTACATTTAAGACTGTATGATCATAGTCAGCATTTTCAGAATAGTCAAAAATTCTATTAAAAACATCAGAAAAATGAAACACAAAGAATTAGTGCATGAAAAGTATAAATGTCAAACTGCATGTAATATTTAGCAACACTATTTAGATACTCTCCTATTTATTACAACATAAAATGCATTTGGAAGAAAAATGGCAAAAGAATATTTTTTTCTCAGAATACCACAGAAATCTTAGATTCTCAATTGTCAGAAACATAGGAAAATACCTAAGAAAATCTGTAAATCTTAGGCAACTTGTAATTTTCCAATAATGAAACCCTTGCCAAAAAAGCGTAAAATACAAGCATTCTGAAGAATTACTTTCCAGAAATATAAAAATACATAAATCTCATATAAACAGGCATAAATCTCATAACCTAAAAATTCCATCTCTCTCTTCAAAAGGTCACCACCAAAGATTGTTTTTGTATATCTTAGTCCTCCCTAGACAAAAGCCGGTCTGATTCACAGGAATACTGCACACTAGCTTCCTACACCTTCCTTTCCAATACATATAACTTTGAAATCTTCAAAGGTGTATCAAAAAGAGAGATACTGAACACACAAATTCAGGTTCAATGCACAAACATAATTCTGTACTTATAGCTGATTAATGGCTATGTTTATGTAATGCAGACCTATTAAGTTGGGTGTTAAGTATTTAATTAAGCAGAAAAACATCTCATTGACATTCTTCACTCTTCTTGGCAGATAAATGTGGCATAAATAACAGTATATGATCAAAGAGTGAATATTGAGCATGGGTAAATTCATGAAAGAATAATATCATACATGCTCCAGTAGCATATAAATAGCAGTTAAGTCCAAAAAATTAACTAGATCTTGTAGACCCCCACAAAACAATTACATTTAATACTAACATAGCTTTTTGCTTGGAAGCATTCGCTACTTAAGCCTCTTTCTTTACCAATTAAAAAAACTTCGCATTTTTAAATATCTTGTAATTTTACACAGCATTTCATTAACACTACATAAAGCAACATTATTGCTTGTATTTGTTATTTTTTGTACTGTTATAGTGTGTTGAGAAAGGAACACATCACTACAAAAAATAAACAGAAAGCATATGAGATGTTTGTTTTGGAATTGGTATCTGGTCAATTATTCCAAACTGTGCTTTTCAACTTACTGACATTAAACAAAAAAATAATCGTTTTCACTTCTTACACTAAACTGTAGTGTAATTGTTCTTACAATAAATCAATACGAGGAATATGTTTACATGAAATGGAAAATTCTGTAAGTAAATTCGCATATCAACAGCACTAATTAAAAAAAAAAATAGGAGTAAACACACGATGCCATGCCACAACACATTACATTTCAGGGCAATTCAGTAGGAGGATAAATGTACAGCCCAACAGCCTACACAGATTTTTGCCAAACTTCTTGTCCTCTGTTGTCCTTCAAACTTCAGAGACCTACTTCCTCCTAGTCTTTCTTTTTACATTTCCAAACACTTGAATGAATTTCCTAAAATTACATATTGCTACAGCTAAAACTAAATAAATAAAATCAGGAGTATTTTATTTTCTCTTTTGCTCACCTTCCATTTTTGTTCAAGATTTTCCATTGTTACATGCTATAAAACTCAACAGTTGGTTTTCTGTCCTCTCAGTTTTTAGTTATTATATTGAGTAATTTTTTTCTCTTTCATAAATTTTGTAAGCTCTAAGAAATGCCAAATATCCTTTCCAGACATAAGTTTCACTTCAACTCTCCTAAAAGTACAGGAAGCAAAGAAACACTCATTAACATCATATCCGGCATAGAGTCAAATATCTGATCTCTGCTCTTTTGATTTGAATGGAAAAGGGTTTTTATTGGTTTTTTAAATTACGAGGCAAGCAGCCTGATAGGTTAGATCTGGATGAAGTAGAAGCCTTAACCTGCAAATCCAGTTACTTATGTTTGCCCAACAAGAACAATATTAGTAAGTAACCGTTCTAAGCAACATCTGTGGTCTAAAACTAAAAACAAGCACTAATACAACATATAGAAATCCAGCTATGTAGGAGAAAGGGCACGGGGAGCTGAAGAAAGTTAATGACTGCACTTCTGAAAAGTAAAGTATATTCTTACAGAAATTCTGATTGTAATCTACATGATTTAAGAATATGTATTCGCCACAATAAATACTAGATACTATTTGTTAAAATGTAAGGTTAAAATTGAGGCTTGAGACTTCTCTGAAAATATCACAACTGTACTACACAAAACAACTCTCAGTAAAAATACCTTTAACAGTCATAATCTATCAATGCTGTAAAAGTTATGTTCCTGTATTTTTAAAATTCTTCATTCTATATTCTAGCTGTAATTTCATTATCAGATTTTAACCTTATTCTAAGTTACAAACCTCTAATTCAGCTAAATCCTTCAAACTCTCCTAGCTCTCCAGCGGTGGCGGTCGTTACTTTAGCACATAAATATCTCTGTAGTGCACAAAATTAGTCAGCAATCCACAAATGCTAATCAAATGCTTTTGTTTAGAGGTCAGACTCAGACTACACTACACTCCTAAATAATTTTTTAAGCTTTAAACTTCAAGGGTTTAAATGAGTCGATAGTCTAAATTGCAAACATAATACAAATTCAGAATGTTGTTCAGACTACCACTTAACTCATAATTCAGAGAACAGAACTCAATTTTTGAATACAATCACATAAAAGCATCTTGTTTCATTGAATATATCCAAAATATATCTCTCTCACCATGCTAATACCCTTCACCATGAGAATTCTAGTGCCAAATGAGGAAAAACTTAGGAAGAAATTCTTTACTGTGAGGTTGATGAGACACTGGAACAGGTTGCCCAGAGAAGGTGTCGATGCCCCAGCCCTGGCAATGTTCAAGGATGAACTAGGCCTTAAGTAACCTGGTCCAGTGGGAGGTGTCCCTGCCCATGCCAGGGGAGTTGGAACTAGACAGTCTTCAAGGTCTCTTCAAATCCCTTAATGTTCTATGATTCTATCAAAATGCTGAGACTAACAGTTAAAATGGAGAATACTATCTGTAGTCAGACCTAAGAGGTCCATTGAAAAGCTTTTTTCAGAATTGTTTTTAAAATTCTTGAGATAAAACACTACTGACAAATATCTGAATATACCAAAACATCAAAATCCAGGGAAACATCTCAAGTCAAAGTATTTGGAAGTTACAGACTTTTTTTTTTTCTTCAATACTGTACAGCCGCTAGAGTTGCCCCTGTTACAAGTAACTAAAGGTGAACGTTTCATACTCTTACAACAGTTTTCATCTATTCAGAAAACAGAGGGTGCCATCTTAATGGAATATAGCAGATTACAAATAACTAATTTGGGCTTTTTGTTAAGGTAATTGGCCTTTACTATAGTGATACTTCAACATCATCCCAAAAAGAGATACAGGAACTGAAAAGAGGTGTTTATCCAGTGTCAATCTACATCTTTATTTAACAATCAGTGTTACAATTTTCAACTGTCAGCCAGGTCACAACATTTAAACTGAAATGTAATCATCCAGAATTACAATTATTACTATTTTGTGAGATGATTTCTGTCTCTCATTCCAAGTCACTTGCTTGTCTGTATATTTCTACCTTTCACACATAACAGGTCTTGAAAATATGAAATACTGACAGATCAGTGACATTAAACAAATCTGTTACTTAGTTTTAGTCATTACCTTTTAACAGTATACTGACAAGACATTTCTAAACTTTTCTAAACAACATGTATATCAGTACAGCCAGGGGTTTCTATGAAGATCCAGTACAGGTCAATTCATAAAAGAAGTTGAGATTTAAAAGCAATTTAAAGTGATTAATAAATACTCTTTTTCATTAACAACGAATTCAATGTTTCTTTGTTTTCTCCAATGTTCCAAACTACTAGACATCAAAGTCATTCATTATAAGCAGCTTTGTCAGGGTTTTGGTACCTCAATTTTCAAAATTACTTTCATTTTCCTAAGAGGTTCACCACTTTGAGAAACAGAATCTCCCTAAATTCAACACTAGTTTGCTGTGAAAAGAAAACCATGACAACTGTTTGTACTCTTGCTTTATTATTACATCCGGCCTGGTCACTATTGGAAATTCAATCTATTATTGTTGCTAGGAGCCTGTTGCTATGCAACCTAAAAGGGTTATGCGGCACTTTCAGGCTGAGAAGCCTTGAAAACACCACAGGCCTTCTCCTATGGCTCTAACCAGTTTATTTAAACAGATTAACACTGTCTTTAGTCAACCTCAATCCCAGGCATACCCTTAAAAAAAGTTACAATGACAGATTTGAATACTGTATACAAACACAAACCCAAAAAAATTACAGAGAAGCAATATATCTGACCTACACTGCATGCTACAACAAAGCAGACAGCAGTATTTCCTCTAATCCATCATTTAAATTAGCAAAGTTAAAATCTGTAAACTCCAAACCCGTTTGAAGTTTAACCTTCACATACTGACCAGCTAGTATAATGGAGTTGCTAAACATGCTCTGCAAAGATATTTTATAATAAACTTTTGACAGAACAATACATTTTCATACAATTTTCATACTCTAGATCATAAAAGTGGGACTTGGAGGAAAAAAGTGAACTTAATTAACTCTAAAGTGGCAGAATATTTCTTATTTATAATCTTTATCAAAAGATGTCCAATAAACCTCTAAGCGGATTTTAAGTGAGTTCTGGTTTTGTGTGTCTTTGTCACCTTTACACATTCTACATATTAGACATCTATGTAAATCTTGGCAGATTAATTTCTTTCAGCAATATTTCTTTAAATCTGCTGAAGAATGGCTAAGAAATGACATGCAAAAAAGCTGATTATTATGGCTTTTCTTTCTAATAATCTGAGGCTGTTCCAGTCTGCACCAAAGAACAAGCTGTTCTATGGCACCAGAATTAAGAAAACAGCATTTCCTCCAGCCTGGTCCTTTAAATGGATCCATACAACACTGTAGCATGGGTTGTAAGTGTTTGCTGCCTAACTACCCAGAATGTTGGGAGTGAAAAATAAGTTGAAAATGCCTCTTCTTCAGTGGTAGCACCTATTTTTGCTTACCTTTTCAAGCTAATTATTTTGTTAGTATGTTTTTCTGAAACATCTAATCCTCTTTTGAATAAGACAGACAGATGTATCAGAAAAAAACCAAACCAAACTTATTTTCTTAAGAGTACAAATTTAAGAAATTAATGCACTACCCCTAAAGTTATTGGAAATGCTAAAATTAGTGATCTAGACAACAGATGTAACAGACAGTGCCACAAATGGATTCCAGTAATCATACAAGGAAATGATAGGGTTTCTCCTTTCCTAAATGCTTTGTACTACTTAGTGGCTGACGTTTTTTAGGGGAACCGTGAAAACAATAATAAATATGAAGCATGTTCCGAAGACAAAAATCTCAGACAGCTGGGGGTAAAACAGCAAGTATCAGCAGAATGCATTCATGAATTCAAACTCTTCCAACTACGACTTTGTTGCTTTTCCAGAATTTCTAAGTTTGCAAAATCTTTTTCAACGGCAAAACTGAAATTTTCACCTGTGTCAGAGTAACATTCAAACAACAAAAAACCTGACTTACGCCCCTGTACTTCAGGGATTTATCCTAGAACAGTTGACAGCCACCAATCTAGTAGACTCCACAACCAAATGCCAGAATGAAACACAGTCTATCGACTTCTACAGCCAAATCCATAAATCTAAAGAATTGCTGCGTATAAGCACCATTGCTAATTTACTTTTTATGATTTTATTAAAAAAAGGTACACTGTAATATGTTACCCTAGCCATCATGACCTCAAAGATGACAGGCTGCTTGGACAACACAACAACTTTATATAACCAGAGGTGTAATAGAAGCATGTCATGCTGTAGAACTACCTACAGGTTTAGAATTAAAAACTAGGTACTGATTATCTGAATTAAGTTCTGCAGTCAACAATTTGTTAAAGCTTGTTAAGTGCTTCTGTGTTGCCCAAGAATTGATTAGAGACAAGGAGGACTTTGACAAAGAGAACAGATCCAAAGCTATGTCCATCCACCATTTTTCCTTAAATGTTCTTCTTAATACTTTTCTTCTTGGAAAAGTATGTTTACTTTAATGTTACTGAAGCAAATGAATTTGTGGACATCAGTGGTTTCTTTACACAAAACAGAATAGGGCCTTGATGCTTCCAGTCTGGTGAGAAGCTCCAGCCGTACTCATTGACAGTTCAGTAAAAGACATTTGACCAGAATCTCATCACAATTAGCTTAGGGACGAGCCTAAGATTCCTTCATCCTTTATTACAGAAGGTAACTCACTTGTAAACTGGCCATTCAAATTAGCTGTGCAAGCTGAACGTTCCCTTGGCTCTAGGAGACAATTTCACATTAGTAAGATGACTTATGAAGGTAATGTTTCTCCTCTAATTCTAGAATCCTATTCTTAGAACAGAATTCACTACCACCACAATTAGACCAGACCAAACGCATGTACAACTGCTCCCCTGAGTTCCCTGAAACAACACCAACATACACTCTTCACCAAAACCCCCAAATGACTCAAGATCTTAGTTTAAGATAGTCTTCAAGCATTCTACTCCTCAATAAGTGGGGTTATTTTCTGCAGAGTCTAGAGATTTACCTCTTCTCATGTAGCTGGTAAAAGAAACAGATTCTGAATTTCTCAATTCAAGTTATTCCCAATTACATCAAACTGACTAAAAGAACGTTCCTCCGAATATATTTTTAAGTGTCAATCTTCATTGCCATGAAGCAGGCTAAAGCATCACGAGAGAAAGTTACAGATTAGCAAATACGAAAGCCAAGTGGCTGTTGGCAAATAAAAAATCAGGCAGTCCCTGAAAGCCAATCTCGGCACCTGTAGGCTATCCCTACAACCAGCTGGGTATATGTCAGCACAGTGTGATGCTTAGCAGACTTGTCACACCCCACTGTCTCAGGTAAACTGTTAAATATTAAACCACATGCAAGCCAGGCATCCAGCAATAACAGGAAAAAAAAACCCAGTCAAACTGTGGATACTGAACTACAGAGCTTAATAAAAGTGAGTACCACAAAAGTACTGAAAAAATAGTCACTGTCACCAATGATGATATAATTAAGCAGCAAAAAAAGGACTACATTATAAACTGCAAAGGAAGGAAAAAGTGCTGACATTAAAAAAAATGTCAAGACTGGCATATACTTTAATTTGAAATAAGGAAAGAGAGAAAGGAGCATTTACAAACTTAGAAAATTAGACACCTATTTACAGAAAGCTGTGTCATTATAAAATACTGCTTTATGTCCTAAAGATATCCTTTACCCTACCCCACCATCTGAATTTTAAGTATTTCTTTAGAAATCTACTACTTAGCTTTGTAACCATGTATTTGAAGTACTGTAACAAGGCAATTAATATTTCACTATGTTTACCATGTTCTTTCTTTTTTTATTCAAGAAATTTATACTCAATCTAAGAGCAAATTCAGCAGCAGCAATTCTACAGGAAATACAAAGGAAATGCATTATGTTGAAAGCAATGACAAAAAAACCTCTCACTCCAAAAATATTATTTTACCAAGCATGCTTGAAATTTACTATCACACTTGACAACATTATTTAAGATATTAATTATAACTTTGTTTGCCTTCCTGGGTGACCTTTCCCTAACTTTCACAAGCACATATTTATTCACAAGACACTACCAGTGTCGATTTTGATGTCGCATGAAATGAAATCTATTTTAACATTTAAAATACATACAAATTCATACACCAAAAAAAATCCCAAAAAATTCTGTAAGCCAAACATACAAGAAACCTCCCACACGGCTTTTTGTTGACCTCACTGTAAAAGACACTCAGTTCCAAACAGCACATTCTGTTCTGCTTTTCCAATCTAACAGTACTGAGCACCTGAAAAGACAGTGATTTGAACAAGCCATAGCTTGTATTTCCCGGATAGGTACTAGTATTTCATTTTTATTCCATGTGTGACTTAGAACAAACCACTTCAACTTATATATTCAGCTTACAGGCATTTATTTATAAACAACATCCTAAAATTTTTAAATCCTCTTTACTCACCACTACCCTTCTCTCAAAGAAACAGTTCTCTAAGCTCTTAGCTCAGATTGACTGTAGAAAGCATTTCAAAACATGAAACTGTAAAACGAAAACAAGCATAACGATTCTTATTAGCTAGGTTTATCTAGCATGGCTTTTTTGCCCTCAAAGAAAAAACACTGAGTTAAAAAAAATTAAGTACAATGTAAAACCCAAGAAAAGCAAAGAATAATGAAAAGCATAACGGCATACAGAAATACAAATAAAAAATAATACAAAAGTAAAAATTTAAGGGAAATTCATTAATTATTCAAAAAAGAGGAAAGAATGTCATGAATCAAGCTGGTACTGTACAATAGTGAATACTTAACTAATCTCTATGTTTACAGTAATTGTACTTATAATACAAACTGAATATTGTGAATTGCACCATTGGATCCAAAGCATATTTGCTTGTTTATTTGTTTTTTGTCTTCTAAGGTTACAAAACATTCCTAACAGAACTGGCAAAAAGCTTGATGCCCAGGAAGTTTAAGTAATATTACTTTCAAAAGATGGTTTGACAAAAGGTAATAGTAACCAATTTTTATAACTATTTGGTAATTTATTTTTTATTAGGCTCCAGCCTACTGCACCGATAGAGAATAAATTACCATTTCAAATATCAAGAACATTCGGCAACAATATTTATTCAAGATTTATATCATGAACAGCAGAAACAGAATTTGATTTCTATGTCTTAAGATAAAGACATATGACTATATAACATACCATTTTATTGTTCTTCCATAATTGCCAAGTAACAGTAAAAATTATTTCAAATCATTAGCTATCTCATTTGTAATACAGAAATATAGAAATCTAAACTACGACACGTACAACACCAACACTGAACACTAATTATACAATTTCTGAGATATGCTGAAGTTTAGTTCATTTGTTTTCCTTATTGCAGCTCTTTGTTTTGCCCAGCAGGATTTCTACCACTTGAATTTCTTGTTATTCATTTTAATCACTGACTTTGAAAAGTCAGGCAGGACTTGACAGGAACATTCTATAAGACAAGCGCAATAGAATAGAGGTAGTTGAAAAAGACACTGACTGTGTTATGGTGTTAGATCTTTTAGGGCACTTTGAGTTTCACTGTGCATTCATGTACTTCATTCAATCAGAAAAAGGATTTTTCCTCGGAAAAAAATCACTGGAAACACTTTATGGAAATCCAACATCCCTCTCTAACTTAAATTCTCAAATTTGATAGAGGTAAGTTTAACAAATTACGAATAAAATAAAAACACATGTTCTAAATAATGTACTTGCTTAACCAGGCCTTAATAATTCAATTCAACTCAGCTTATTAGCTGATACGAAACATCTGCATTTAAATAAAGGGATTACTTCCTAATATTGCGATGATTATCAAGACTACATTTATCATAATTAGTAATGCATACATATGTTTTTGCTTATCCCTCAAGCAGTGCTAAACAAGAGTAAGGGAAATCAAAGTACATTAATTTTGCTATGGATCTGAATGTCCCACCATGATAAACTCCAGCCAAAACAAAAAAAAAAAGACCCCCAAAGAGAACCACTTCAGTCAACAGAAGCATTGATTATCCAACTATTTTTCTGATTTCATCAATAATAGTTACTGCAATACACACTTCCTTAGATCTTTGCTCTTGATCTCTATCATTGCTATTAATTTTGTATTTGCAGCTATATGATAAAGCAAATACTTTTTTAAAAACAAACATCTCTTTACATACACTCAAAAATTATTGTCCTTGCTTCTGAAATCCGTTCTTTTGGACACAATCCAGTTCTTATCAAAACGAACAGGGATATAGGCAAGTTACAGGAAAATATTTTAGATATCCTCATCACAAAAAAGACCCCCTCTTCAGATTGCTGGCTGTTATGTACATTGAACACCACTTAGAAATCACCAGGCAGTTAGCCAAATATGGAATGTTTCATCTACACCTCTGAAGTTGTTTCAACAAAGAAAGGAAATTATCCAGTTTATTTTAAAATTCTAAACAATTTCAAACAAAAATGTTGTTTGCACTTCTTCCTCTTTTAATTTATTCTTCTCTTTTGCTACAACAAAATAATTAAAAACTGCAAGTTAAGACTTTGATAAGCACACACAAATAAATGTCCACAGAAATCAGGAACTGGGGTTTGGTTTTGCCAGGTATTCAACCAAGGCCCTTCCTTCTTTTATAAAACCCTTTGTTCATCATTGTCTTCTCCTGAAGTGACCTAAAAAAAATTTGTTTTCCTGCTACTGCAGTTATCTCTACTGGTTTTATTTTTTGCCTCTGCAGGACTCCAGTGAAAAGTCTCGAGGTTTCATTCTAAAATATCGTATAAATAAATGTGAGGAATCTAGTCTATGTCCAGTCCTAAGTTTGCAAAATCCATAGAATGAAGTGTTGGACCAAAATAAAAGAAATGTAGTACACTGAGGAAAAAAGGAACCCAAGAGTTGTGTTATTTGGGAGATCATCTCTTGGGCAGCCAATCCAGGTCTTTGTGATATATGTCAAGAGGACTAAGTTGTGATTCTAGCTCCATCCCCTCCCTTTTACCTCCAGATGTGAGGATTCAAATGCAGTCCTAAGAAACTGAACTGGCCAACAAGACTAGGAGACAAACTAGATCACGTCTAGGAACTTCTGCTGTACAGCAAGAATCACAAACAAAATCATAGTATAGCTTGGGCTGCCATGGATTTCAGAAGCTGCCAAGCCCAACTTCCCTCCCAAAGCAGGTTCTGACTCTGCATTAGACCAGCTCCCCAGGGCTTTATCCAGTCAGAGCTTGAAAATCTCCAAAGATGGAGACGGCAAAACCTCACTTGGTCCAAGCTGCATTGTTGGGCTGTCCTCACGGGGAAAAAGGTTTTCCTTGTCTACAATCTAAACCTCTCTTGTTTCAACTTATAAAATTGTCTTTCATCCTTCCACCATGCACTTCCATAGGAAGTGCACTTCTAGGGAAAGCTGCTGTTAGGACCACTGAAACTCTGTCTTCTCAAAATGGAACAAGTCCATGTCCTTCAGTGCCTCCTCACAGACATGTGCACTCTAGTTCCTAACCATCTTAGTGGCCCTTTGCTGAACTTACTCCAACCAACATCCTTCCCACAGCTGCAGAAGAGTGAGGGTAAAAGCAGAAATGGATGTGAACGTTGTATAATAAATACGGAAGAGAGCTGGATAAACATTTCTCTCAATCTTCTGCCTATACCTGTGTTCGTATAGCCCAACAGACACTTCTGATCTTCCCTACAGCCAAGGTACACTGCTAGTACGTGTTCAGCTACCTGCCAGGCACGGACCTCAGGGCCTCATCCGGCCTGTAGTCCCAGCCACTCTGTCCCCAGCCTGTATATGTGGACCAACAACTACAGGTCTATGAAGCCCCAGAGAGCTTCACAGGACTGGTATTCCTCTCCCTTTTGGCCAGTAGGTTAAAAAAGTATTTTTTTCAGCAACCGCTTTTGTTCTAGATTTCACTAGGACAACTGTGTTTATAACAGGTAATCTGCATGTTTGCTGTAAGAAAAGTTTTCTAACACCCTGTGAAGGATGGTTAACAGATTATTTGAGAAAATATGCTCAATACAGAAATGTCATACCAGTCAGTGAGGTGAAAACCACCAGTTTTTCCCTTTCCCCTAACATAAGTAACTCCATTTGACAAGTTGAACCATTGAGATTAAAGTAAAATGTCCTGCTAGATGATTCTTATTCCTATGAAACTATGCCACATTTCTTTCACTCTTCAAGGAAAAAACCCCAAATAATCAACCAAATACAAACCAACCACAAACTGCACACCATACTGCACTGAGTACTCTAAGCATCTCTTGTTCCTTTGGTTTTATTAATGCCTTAAAGACCTACAAATGAACAACACACTTACGAGACAGTATTAGTATAGGAGATAATATAAAGGTTAGTCTTTATTGAAGGCCTCCATGGGGAGGTATGTAAAAATGTCCACCCCACAAAGGGTGAATACAGTTTTATAAGTGCAGCAAATTAGCATAATTGAAAAGAATCCCCAATTAGAAGCCAATGAAGTAATTCCCCCTGGTTCTACCCTTTCCTGAATTCCCCTCCACCTCAGATAGGAACTAAACTTTGTTTATGAAAATGTGTCTTGAGGAGCTGGTTTCAACCTTGGCTCCCAAAGAGAAGCAAGACAAGATAGGGGCCTTGGACGTCTGGGGCTTCTATCTTCTGGAATGTGTTTTGTCTTTCTGCCTATCAGGGCAGGGAAAAGCACTGGAGCTAGCTAGGAACTATATAACTAAACAATAACAGTCTACAAAGCTACAAATATATATATATATATATGAAGCAAACATAAAAGCAAAAATCATTCTGGCATCATTACGGTAAACTTAACCGTTTCCATACTAGCAAGTTAAATGCTGTAACTAGAGCACATAAAATGCTTTTGAATCAATAAGACAGAAGTATTTCACGAAGAATTAAGTTGGTTTTTTTTTAAAAATCTAAACATTAGCCAAGGAAAACAGATCATTGGGAGGTCGGAAGCATAGCTATAAAACAAAGCTGTACTTGTGACCATGCAGTTTGTTTTATGGAAATGATACAGGTAATTTTATTAGAGGACTTAACATATTATGAATCAATACCTCAATTCCCACTATTAACACCCAATTACATCTTCAAGGCATTTTTAATGGCAAAAACCTGTTACTTTCCTCTTCTTATACTACAAACTCTGGAACAAGTGCGAAAGTATTTCTGACCGAAACTTACACACACACACATCACTTTCTTTATCACAGATGAGAAAAACATAACTTCTATTTTCCTATCTGCCTGACTCACCTGTTTTTCTGACTTGGACATTATATCTTTTCCCATTCTATAAAATATGGGAAGAAAATGCTCTTAGTTTTTCAAAATGTTAATTATTTTCAAGTATAGGGAAAAAAATGAACTGCTGGCTCCAGCTTAACCCTTTTTTCAGTAGGCTACAGATGGTCAGTCTTTTGATGTTGAGCTTTCAAGAAATTCAGCTGTGTCTGAAGAGTTACTATCCTTGGATCATAGCATGTAACAGAAAATACAGCTATGCTGACACAAGGACTTTTGAGTATCTCAAACTTACAACTGTGCTGAGGACACAAACCATTAAAAGCTGCTGTGATTTACAGCACTGAGTTGTTACAAGTCTTAGCCAAATAACGTAGTATTTAATCCTGAAATCAAGCAGTGGGAACCCTTACATGGCAATCTTTCACATGCAAAATAATCCTAAAACTCCTCTTCATCTCAGTTGCCTGAAATATGTTTGTGATAAACTTGTAACCTGTGATTTGAGACCGCATGAAGAATCTATCTTCATCAGGTCATGCAAGTTGGTCACTGCACTGAAATCACGATCTGTGTCCAGCTCCTCCCTGAACTCAAGAAATGTCAGTTTCTTCCGAATTCAATAAGGAGAAATAAATAGTAAAGTAGGACAAGGAATGAAGATACTGAAGTCCTTCAAGCCCTGTTAAAGACAGGAAATTTGGCTCAGTGGCTCATATCAAGATCATGGCAGAAATTTAAATCTTAGTAGGACTTGCCACCACAGGAAGTATGGATATAAGACAGTAACATAAAATCTGGATATCCCACACCACACAAGTTCGTAAGGTTATAGTGTTTGACAACTGACCATCTGAATGACCTGAGACAACATCATTAAAAACACCACTACACCAAACAGATACAACTGAATCCGCATAAATCCACAACTTTTAGAACACTGGAAGGTCTGTTTCATAAGATGGAATCACTACTTACATGATAAATTATGCTGCTGCTTTGTAGGACCATCTCTAATTCTGAGTTTACTGCAAATAAACCTTTCCTCTGTGGAAAATAAGTCTGCTAGCAAAGGGTACTTCAGACGCAAAACCTAAATTCTGTGAACTAGCCTGAGGTTTGCAAAACCCTAAGCCTTTCTCATCTCCACATCACTACAGACCCAGCACACTGAAATCTCTACACATTTACTTGCTCACTACTGTTCCATGAAATACCCTCTCAGGACTGTGCTCCTTACACCAGAAAGGAGTTTCAGAGATGGAGAAAGCCAGAGCAACTCAGGACAACCTTCAGTCAGAAAGCACCTGGAAAGAGACAATACCATGAAGAGCTGCATTTTCATCTTAATTCATTCACTCTTGCCTCACTTCAAAATCCAGACTTGCAGCTCAAAAGTATTTCCACAAAATAAGGAAATGAAGCCATATTTCTCTCCTACTTAGGTCCAGTTATTATTAAGTAATATTTATACTAAATTACATTAGATCTATGATTTAACACTAAGCATGTTTTACTCTCTAAAACAACTGTAAGGATGACATAGCTCACAGAAGAGCTTCCAAGCCTGTGAGAAAGTCCAACGAATAATCTTCCTGGAAGTTACAGGGAATTGCTATTACTATTACCTAGAATCAACTCTGAGGAATTAGAAACATACTGGATTCTACATTTTTCCATTTACTAAATCTGACAAGAAAACAATACAATGAATATGGAAGAGTTATTTATCAACTCCTTTGCAAATTGCAACTCAGCTGAAGTGGTTTAACACAGAGTGAACAAAACAGGAGTGAACTAAATGCTAAACATAAACACAAATGTTGACATGATCTTAGCTACCACAGTGTGTCAACTCACCCCATGGCTAACAGTCAGTTTGATAAATCAGCTACTACACAAGTAGCTCAACTGCTCCTCACTATTCAAGGCTAATGTAACTTTGAAAACAGCTGGACTTTCCTACAGAAATAATCTAAATAATTTTCATAAGTCATGTATTTAATAAATTATTGTCATAGTCCATTGAATCACATATATTTATACAATAACTTTCTACAATTTAACTGTAAAATGCACATTATCTGGTCATTAAATTATTCCAGATTTTTCAATCAGAAATTTTGAGAAAATTTACTTTTAAAATCATGGTTATAGAACAACTATTTTTCTTAAAAACACTGAAAAGGGAATGGGATTTTAATAAAAAAAGTAGTTCTAAGGCAAGGTTAATTCTTCATTGTATCTTCTAAATTCTCTGAGATACAAAGTAATTAACACTGACTTCCAGCAATAAACACAATATATTAAACCTTAACTAGAAAGACAAATTAACAATCCTTTGTGTATAGCCACATGTCCTTCCTAATGGAAGAACTACAATGTGCATCTCATCAGCAAAAATGGGAGGTAGGAAACATTCTTCCTTCATTAAATCTGTACCTCTATTGTGTTTACTCTCAAGTCACAGAACAATAAAGAGGCAAGAATACAGCAGACATCTTACTGGGAAAACAAAACAGTTAGGACTCTAAATGGAGAATTTTGAATACTTTTTGCAGCAGCTAAATAGAAAATAAGTCTTCAAATTTAGGGGACATTTAATGTAAGACAGAAATCCTGACACTGACCACTGCTTCCAATGGCATGAGAACTACAGCTATTTTGTTATTTTTGCTTTCCCCTATCAATAATGAATAGATTAAGTCCTCCTTAGAAAAATACTAGTTACTTTTTACCATTCAACTCTGTTAGTTTCACTGTTAATTTCACTCCTAGCTCTTCACAGTGCAGAATGCTACCACACAAGGAAGAAAAAGCTCAGGTGATAAGACTCTAACTTTGTTAAGATGAGGCCACACAGTAAAACAGCAACATTTTAAAACGCGTTGTGGATAATCTTCAACAGGTGACACCAAAAGACAATAGTACAAATTGATCGTCCTGGTCATTTAATCCACTAGAAAGGAAACACTTCAGAAATTCAGTAAAAATCCAATATCATTGTCAGATTAAGAGAGATACATAAGCAAGACTGCTCCCCCTTCTTCTTGCCCCAGATTTAGGCACTTTTGGGGAGGGGTGAAGAAAATCAGACCAAAGGTATTAGAGAATCACCTGAAAATTCGGCAGACATGAGCTAGTTCACTGAAGCCAAAAATGTATTCTTGAATAAATAATTAGCTATCTATAATCTTAATAACTGTCTTGTAAGTAGTTCTGTCACAGAATCCTATTATACTTTTAAAGTTCTTTGTAATGAATGTATACTTAACAGCACATAAAAAAATTAATCAGAAAAAAAAACCACAAAAAACCCAGAATACCTTAACTGAGGTAGAATAATCGACTCAATGGCACCTGCAAAGTGGCATACTTCACCCTTTCACAGATTTGCCTGTTTCTATTTCTACTCTGCAGTGTTGCATGATTTAAGTACAATGAGTTTCAGAGTTTAGAAAATATCCCAAGGTGGCATGTAAGAGAAAGTATAGTTAGATTACATATAATGAGGAAGTAAAACAGAAGAGAGAATTCATTTACTTGGTACATAAACAGTAAACATGGCTTTGAGTCATTAGTTGTAGTAGCAGCATACAAAGCCTGAACAAAATCTAAATACATGGTTCTTGCCTTAAAGGTCTTATAAACTTACTTGAAATCAGTCTTCAAAAAGAAGAAAATGACAGAACTAAATACATTGTTTACTCAGAGATGGTCTAAGAAGCTGAGATGTACTCAGAGTACTGGGTCTATGGGTGAATGAAATGACCTTTAAAAATAGTGCTAAATTTCTCTTTCCTCTCCTTGATCAACGAATAAAGTTATAAATGCTACAAGTACACTCCAATTCAGTTACTCGTATACAGTATTTGGCATTCTCATAGCATTGCTATGAATGTAATGCAAGAATTTAAAGAAGACAGGTTAGAAATGATTTAGATATTCAAAGAAAAAGCCTGAATTGCTAGAAATTAACCCTCCAAGTCTCACTAAAATTTATATTGTAAAATGGGAAATTTCTTTATCAAATAGAATTTACAATATATTCCATCCACTACCTCTTGATTTTAGGACACTAAAACTGAAGTTCCTAACTAACCAAACAACTGGCAATAGTGGAACAGGTAGAACAACTAAATTTTTTGCAACAGTGTGCAAAACCAAGCAATTTAAGGTGTACTACCCTAGATACAGTCTGCCTCTTTTTGCATGCTTCCAAAGAGAAATTACACTAAACTAGACACCATTAAACACCTACGCACAGAAAAAAAAATAGCTTTATTAATCTTATGGGGTATGATAAAAAAATAGATATTACTAAACTACAGAGTTACTACAATTAATTTCTAAACTGACAGGTTCATATATCCATAGAGATTTTTTTGAAATGTAACATAATGGTACTTATAAATATGTAGAGGCAGGGGCTGGTTTGGGTTTTTCTTTTTTCTTTTTTTTTTCGGGCGGGTGGGGTGTGTGAAGGGGAGGTGGGTTGGCGGCTTTCTTTCCCAGAACTAATGATTGATGGAGGAAAATATCCTACTCTTTTTGCAATTCATAAGTACACGGGTTACACATCCCCCATGCCAGCCTCAGTTTCATCTAGGAAGAGCTTCAGTGAGAAAAGAAGAAAAATCTATATACAGCAAGGCATTTTTTAAAAAGTGTTCACATATGAGCAAATAAGCTACATAAAATGTGAATACAGACTTATAAGTGACAAATATAACATACAAAAAAGGTCATTCTAAAATGCATGTGTGTCTCAGATAAGTTCACGTAGTACTTCAAGAAGTATACAGTTTATATAGTTTCAGCTATATGTGATAGAGACATAATATACATATAAATATTTGGTTTCTTTTGATGAACAGAAATTGCATTTTAAGTGTGTGAATCTACACACACAGACATAATCAGATCCAGAACAGCCAATTTCCTCTATGATTTTTAACAAAATATTGTCAAAATGGTAAGTTTGCTATATTGCACTGCACAGAAAAAAAAAGTGTGGAAATTTCAGCAATGTTTATCTAAGTCTCACATGCATTATCAATGCATTTCAATGAACAAACTTTTAGGATTTTCCTTC
Source organism: Callaeas wilsoni (assembly GCA_013398955.1). NCBI lineage: Eukaryota > Metazoa > Chordata > Aves > Passeriformes > Callaeidae > Callaeas > Callaeas wilsoni. The sequence continues at coordinate 27,399 of VWPU01011873.1, forward strand.
CTTTTTGTATTTCAAATAGCATAGCACCCTCTGGTGCATCTGCTAGAAAGAAAACAACTAACAATAAACACCAGTCACTGCAATAAAAAAATGAAAAGTGAACGTAAAAAAAAGAAAAAAGGAATCCTTAGAAACAAAAATAACAAAAAATTATTAGAAAACCAACTTCAATTTCATTCTTTCTTATTAAAATCTTTTGTAATTGAGGAAATTATAACTACTGAATAAAAAATTTTAAAAGAACAGAAACCTGCCAATGTGCTAATACAGCAGAGTGCCAGAAAAAAAAAAATTTGAACATACATAAGTTTGAAACTAGTCCTGTGTTCTTAATAGTAATTAATTTTTATTTAAACATATTCCAAAGTGAAATAATCTTTAAGTAAAAAAGATAAGGTAGTGAAACAAAATGCTACACCAAGCAATAGATCTGCTCTTGGTATTGCAAGGATAACGATTATTAGGTCTACAGCTATCCACACACTCAAACTGCTGAATTTCACACCAAAATAATCACATCTCCTTTAAAAGTCCAATGAGAAAAGAAATTTAAAAATGATTGTATTATATGAAACATTTCAAACTCTGCTATGACATTTTAACTATTAAAGCATAAGCTCTAATATGACACATCAGACTATTTAAATACACCTAGTCACTGGGAAAATAATTTCCTACAAAAGTACATTTTTCTAATCACAGAAGTAGACACCACCATCTGCTTTAGGAAGCTCTTTTGTAAACCTCTGGAAGTTTCAACACAAGGCACAAGAAATGAAAGTGACACCTGTTTAAATCAGCCATCTGTCCCTAACAAACCAGATTTAGCCAAAACAGTATATATACTGATCCTTAAATTTCCAAAATATGGGTATGCATAGCAACTGTGACAAAAGAGAAGTACTGTTTTGATTGACAACCAACTGCAGACAAAATACATAAATAATAAACTTATGGCTAATAGAAATAAAAAGTCTTAAACATTACTTATTCATTTTAAAATCCTCATTAATTTTTCAGCCTTAATTCTTAGGAAAAAAAAAAAGCATTTTCAGTGATAATTTCAAAATATTCTTCATTTTGTATTCTAATACATTCATTTGATAAGGAGTTAACTACAAGGCAACTATATTGCCACGGAAAGCTTATTCTTCATTCTCTGTTGTAGAGCATTCACATGTCTTACGAACTGACAATGATTTTTAAAAAACATTTCAATAGTCATATATATTTTTTAAACCCTATTCATTTTTAAGCATTCTGCATATGGTAAGCTGCTGAAGACTGCAGGTAAAAAATACAACTAATCTAGAATATTTTAAGAGAGAAGAAAGCCTTTCAAAGTAAAGCAGGAAAATGAGAAACACCAGTTACAACACTAAAAGGAACTACAATAATAAAGTACTATTGCATTTTAGACACTGGCTTACATTTCAAATAAGAGAAGAAAAGAAAGGCAGTCTGACCTCTCAAAAGTTTAGTAAATGGAAAGAAAGTGCAACATTTATTTCTGTTGGCAGTTTTTGATTAACAAACTACCCTGTCAGGCAGGAATAAAAAATAGGATAGTGCTAACAAAGCTGAACCTAATTATCTGATAAAGCACCATGACTTTAAAATCTTTAACAGCTTTTAACAGTATCTTTGATACCCATTTCATTTACCTACACTACCTCAACTGAAAGGATTTCGCCAAAGTAGCATAATGTAGGTTAGCTTACTAGTAACACAACAGAGCACCTGATCCTGACTGTTTTGTTTGGATACATTGAAACAAAATTAGATGGTCACAATCTGTAAGACATGAAAGCTTATGCATTTTAAATAAATAAATAAACAAATAAATAAATAAATAAAAAGCACAAGCCATGTAATTTTCAAACACTCGTCAGCATCACAAACACCAACTATTTTGTTAGCTATGGGCATCAGGGAATCAGAATGCATTATGCAGATCTTGTCTGTGGTCACTGCAGTATCTCAGAGAGAATAAAGAGTCAATACGTTTCTCAGCAAAGTCCATAATATTAAAACAGTGGTTACACCTGCTTTACTATTTTCCAAATTGCAGTCACTGGCTAAGGAAAATGCAGCTAAATAGTACTATAAAGGTCTTTGGTTTTGGACAAAAACATGTGCTTTTAATATGACTTTTTAAGAAACACCTGTATACATCACCCCACAGAGTTAAAACAGAAACTTTTTCTCACACACAGGCACACACTTTCCTGTGCTACTACCCAGGGGCCTGGATACACGTTCTGCAAAGACAGATTTCAGCACCCAGGAATGATCCCATCCTGAGCAGTATTCTGTCCCGCTCTAGGAGAGCTACGCAAGAAAGGCACGGTGCAGAGCTGAGATCTTCTCTTTTCAACAACAGTAGATGCCAGGAATTATTTCAAAACCAATGAATCACAGAAAATAACAAGAAATTCAAAAAGACTTACAGGTGCCATATAACTGATACCCTACTAGAACTCACATTGAAAATTCTTGATGTATTTAGAATTTATTTACACCAGGACCTACAAAATTAGCACGCAATGGTTTCATCTTGGAGTAAAAAAAATTAAAAGATGATGATGTAGAGGTTTTTGGTCATTACCTAAAATAATTTATTTGCTAAGTTCTCGTGAACCATGAAATATTACAATACATCCAAAAAAAAAAAAAAAGCCAATACGCTTACCTCAAGAAATATCAGTACCAATGATGCACTAACTACTTAGCAGATTTTGTAGTTAATACCTGCTTGAAAAAATTGCCCCAGTCACAATCATTGGTAGTTCCAATGTGAGACAAATCCCGTATCTTACACTGGATATCTAAGGATATAAAAATGGAAAAGGTGTGTATACAATTAAATGTAGGGTTTAGATTAAAAACAAGAGCATTATTTTTTTTCCTAATTATTTTACTAAATAAATAAGGAAATTAAAAAGTCACCACTTCAGAAAGAAAAAAGTCTGCCAAAACAACATATGATTTGACAAGTCAAAGGGGAGAGTGCAGCTGGATATGGAAATGTTAAGATGTTAAATGTTTTGTTGCCATAAAAGATGTCTAAAATTCATTTCATCCAAAGAATTCAAAAAGTATATGAAGTATGATTTGACATCAATTACAACACGAATCTTTAGATCTTAATAAGCAATCACAAAAAGGATGAAGAAAGCAAGCATTTTGGATAGAAAACAAGAAGCAAACTATACTCATCAATAACATGAGTCCTACTATATCTCTTTGAGAGGTAAATAGCTGCCCCTTCCTTCTTTCACCAAAGTACTCTTGAAAAGCAGCACCAGTAACAAAATCATGCAGATTTGTTTTCCATACTATTTTTTTTTCTCCTTTCTTTGCTGCTCAGCACTGAAACCTGCAGTCAGTATCCTGAATTTTCTTTATCGTGGAGAGTTTAAGGAAACAAATGGATTCTCTCCACATGAACGTAACTCACTGTGCAATAAACTAGACCTACACATGCACTGTTCCATGCTACACTGTCAGTATGAAAGCACCGTTTAAAAACAATTCCCTGCAAAAGGAGCGCTATAAGAATATAAAAAACTTGCTACTCTATGTGTATTGGTGGGGGTATTGAATAAACAAAACCCCATTTCACGATACAAAGAAAATATAGCTTGCACGAAAACAAACCGCAACATTAATTATGAATAAAAGAAAAAAATACACAGAGAAAGCACAAAAAAAAAAGGCGTTGATATGATCGATAGTACGAGAGTATCATTAAAAGATACAGCAAGTTCACGAAAACCTGCAACATTTAGTAGTCACAACAAATCAGAACAAGGCCCCTGTAAGTGAAAGAGGGAAATCAACCCCTGCTCTTGCTGTCCTACAGGATCCGTCTCCGGCTGCATCCTTCCTCCCAGCCCTACGCCTTTTTTCAGGTTTAAAGCCATTAACCTTTGACTGCGGCTTAGCGCGTCCCCCGATTTCTCCATCTCCCGACCCGTACAAACGAGACCCAACTCAGACGCACACCCACCGCATCCCAGCGATTGTCCTGGAGGTCCCGCAGCGTGCCTGCGTCCCCGGCATCGCCCAGCCTCTCCTCCTCCTCAGCCCGCACGGCGGCCGGCCCCGCTCCCCGCCCGACATCCCCGTCTGTGCCCGCCGCCCCTCTCCCCCCGACCGCACGGCGCTCCCGGGAGGGCCGGGGGGGGTCGGCGGGGAGCCCCGCGTCCCCTCGCCGCCCCGCGAGCACGGGCGCAGCCCGAGGGCGCAGCTCGGGCCCGGATGCCGCGCGGAGAAGGAGGAGGGAGGGCCGGGGTGCGCCCGCCGAGCGCATTCACCTGTGCCGGGGCGGGCTGCGGCGGCGCTCCCGCTGTCGCTGCTGCTGCTGGCGGCGGCTGCGGTTGTTGTTGTTGTTGTTGTGGTGGGTGACGGTGAGGCAGGGGGTGCGGAGCAGCGGCAGGAGGAGGAGGAGCAGGAGCGGGAGCGGAGCGGCTGTTGTTGATGGGTAACAGTCGCCAGGACTACGGTGACTATGGCGCTCGACTCACAAGGCAACGGTTGCTATAACTCACAAAAGGAGAGCGGGAGCGGGAGGGAGGGACCGACGGGCGGACGGAGGGAGGCGGGGGCGGCGGCGCGGC
>VWPU01011874.1:0-184914 GCA_013398955.1 Callaeas wilsoni
GAGGCATTACCAACCTCCCTCCTTGGCCCAGTTTTGGCCAGGAGCTTGTTCATCTTCAGATCCATCAAGGATTGCTCTGCTGGACATGGGGGAAGCTTCCATCAGCTTCTCACAGGAGCTATTTTGGGGCCCCCTGCTACCACAAACCAAGCCGTGCCAAACCAGTACAGCTGGGGATGGGGTAAGGGGGTTCCAGTGCCCCAAGCTTGCATACTATGGCTGTGAGAATGATAAAGTCCCAGTCAACCCTGAAGTTGTGCTGGATCTGATGCTCCAGCTGGATCCCTACAGGTCCATGGGGCCTGATGGGATTCATCTGAGAGCACTCAAAGAGCTGGCTAATCACAGAATCATGGAATATGTAAGGTTGGAAGACACCACAGTGAAGTCATATGGTCTAACCTCCCTGCTCAAGATGGTTCATCCCAGTGCACATTGCACAGAATTATGTCCAGATGGTTCTTGAATATCTCCAATAAGGGAGATTCCACAACCTCTCTGAGAATACGTGCCAGTGTGTGGTCACTCACACAGTAAAGAAATTTTACCTCATAATCAGGTGAAACTTCGTGTACATCAGTTTCTGGTTATTGCCTCTTTTCCTATTTCTCAGCGTCACTGAGAAGAGTCTGGATCCATCCTCTTGACACTCTCTCTTCAGATACTTATAGACATTGATAAGTTTCCCTCTTAATCTTCCATTCTCTAGTCTGAAGACTCTGCGTAGAGAGGCCCAGATCTCTCAGCCTATCCTTGCAAGAGGTGGTCCAGTCCCTTAATCATCTTTGTTGCCCTCAGGCACATGGTGTTTCTTGGGACTGTCTTGTGCAGGGCCAAGAGTTGTTTGATGATGCTTGTGGGTCCCTTCCAGCTCTGGATATGCTATGATTATTGTGTTTGTCAGAATTATAAAGAACATTCTCTACCTGGAATTGCTGTTTGACTTGGGTTTGACGATAGCTTTGCCCAGGACATGGGGCATCCAACTGCTTTGTACTGCAAGATGCAAATTGTTACCATTTGTTCCCATTTGTTTTGCAGGGAGGGTACTCTGGGACAAGCCAGCTAACTGCAGCAGCCTTTGCAAGATTATGCTCCTACAACAGTTCACTGGCATGAACCCTTGCTCAAAGAGCATAAGCAGTGCCCTGAGGCTTCTGTTATTCTTGTCTGGAGAACTGAAACATGACTAATATGAGGTGCAATGCACATGCTCTTTACTTCCTTGTCTGGCTATTGAAAATATACCACAATTTTCCCTTTTCAGAGATCTAGATTCAGAGAAGAAAGATAGGACCAGACCCACAAAAGTGTGTAGGCAGGTTGATAACTGCCTTTCCTACTTTCTAGTAATTTCGTAATATTTTCTCATGAGGAGAATTCATAAATCCAATTTGGCAATGTGAGAGAGGAATTTATAGCACATAGAACAGTCCACAGGATTAGATTAAACTAATTTACAGCAGATTATGAAGAGCTTGTTACAGGAAAGACTTTTACTTCCCTAAAAGATTCTCATTAGGAAATAATTTTATTTTTTGCAATTTTGTATCACAACTTTAATGGCTTAAATCATAATATAATCAACAATAGGAGATAACTTCACCTTTACAAATAATATTAAAAATTACTAACTCTCTTCTTGTCTCAGGTGCTTTAGCAAATTCAGTAGTTTGGCTATGTAAGTTATCCAAACTCAGGCTCAACTTTTTTTTCCAAAAAGTAGCTAGAGAAATCTGGCAGGCACTCACCATTTATATTTAATTGATTCAGTCACTTAGTTGTTACAGTGTTTGTCAAGAAGGTACAAAACCTCTCATGAAGGGAACTGACCCACATCTCTCTTGCCCCTCAGCAGAGTGGCTGGTTGCAAGCTATCAAGGAAAAGGTGATTATCCTTCTCTTCACCATACATACTAGTATAGCAGAAAGCAAATGTCAAGGGAGAGAGATTGAGTGAATAAGAAAATGGGAGTATGACTCCATGGCCCAGAAATAAGGCCACTTCCTGGCAAGGGAAATTTTGGGTCTGATATGTGGTCATAACATTATTTATTCATTCTATCTAGGGTTTTTTTAATGCAAAACTCAGAAACAGTCGCAGACTTCTATGCTGTGATGTACCGAAGCTACTCTAAAGTAACTTCTGTCTGTTTACATAAGTTGCACTTATACAAATGACTGCAACATCGATTTATCTTTAAACTGCCTGCTTCTCCTCAGGCATTGTCTAGAGAACCTGGATGCATAACTCAAGGCTGTGAGAATGTCCTAAACAATAATTCTCAGTTACTGCAGTAACTGATGATCACTATCTCATCACTATCTCAGTGATGAGATAGCCAAGTGTTACAGCTCCAGCTCTGTATGAATAACCATAACTGAAGTAAACAGATCAACAAAGTAGCTCTTAGCAACCCAGCATAGTATATCTACCACCTGCTTATCCATTGTAACAGTAGGAAAACAATCAGAGCAATATTTCTATGAAGAGCATTGGGTACCTCTCTAGAAAAAAAATAAAATCTATGAACAAGTAACACATCAGCAGTAGAAAGCTCCAAGATATTTTAACTGGAGCTGGTGATGTATTCAGCTCTTACACTGCAGCATAAATAGGTTTTCTCTTTTTGATTTCTTCTTTCTGTATAAGGCATAAAAGCTACTTCAGCATATTTCCTTGTTCTCAGTGTTTATTCTTAGTATCTCAGTGTTGTCATTTCTGATACCATATAACCAGTTGTATAAACACTATTTTTTGCTGGAGGCACTGCAGACTCCTGGGAAATAAGAGGTAGAATCAAGGGGTTTTTCTTCTTAGGAAGATGGTAATCAATTTTAATTGAGAAAAGTTAAAATAACTGGTGCACAAACTTGCTAAATCCTAAAAGTTTTTCTAATGGGACTGGATTCTGGAAGAAGTTTTTCAAAAATCTAGTATAGAATCAGACAGGAATCTTCCCTTACACTGAAGTTTGGCATATCGTGTTCATAATGTCTGCACAGAAACAGAGACAGAAAAAGTTATTATCAGATATATGACCTACATAAATTTTCACACAGAAGATACTTCAGAAAACATACTAACATTCCAAAATCAAACCCTTAGAAGATAGAGAAAAAAAAAAGTCCACCTGGGCAATTGTAAATTAATCTTATCAATTTATGCTTTATATGCTACCCAATATGCCTCAATTAGATGGTCATACACAACTATTTTGAAAGAGCTCTTGCTTCACTTAATACTTGCATTTAATATCTCCAGTATCCAGAAAATTATCTATTTCTCAAAGTATATTTTTATCTTACCTGTTGGTATGAAATCTCCTTGCTCTATTTTTGCTTCTATATGAGGTGCTGAGGTGTTGAAATGTTTTAATTCTAGACAAGTACACTGTACCTGGTTCAGGTGAAAGTGAATGGAGCTTAACTCACCCTGAAACCTCCTAAATTCACAGGTACGTGCTGGTGTTTTCAGAAAGTCTGATGATATGGTCAAGATGAAGAAGATTCACAGTGTTATATGCAAATAAACCAATGGACGATATTATGAACTTAATTCATATTACATATCTCAGCTTACAAGGCTGGACAAATTTAAAAATTGTAACTTAATATAAAACATTTAAAAAATTAATTTGGGAACATTCCATATAACAGCTGAAATACCAATTACAAGTTCTGTAGGAGGTTTTTCTATTCATAGCTTTGTTCACATTAAAAATTGACTTAAATGGAGGCATGGTGAGTTACACTGTCTTAAGATGAACTTCAACAAAACCTCTGCATATCTCTTCCTTAATATAATTTCACTGTGTTATAAACTTTCTATGACAGACTTAAAGAGTTCAGTTTGCAAATTGAGCCAGAGGCCTAAATTCTAAATTTTGTGTTGATAATATGAATATTTCTTAGGCTATGATAGCTTCTCATCAGCTTGGTTTAAAAGTACTCAACTTCCGTGACTTCTCTCGAAAGTTAGCTTTTTGCTGTGTACACAGGTGTCTTGAGTCTTGGTAACCCACTTGTATTCCTTTTGTGTTTCACAGCTTTTAATCCCAGCCTAGGATGCATCCTCACTATAGCAGATCATCTCTTTCTACAAGTTGCCCTTTTGCAGAACTAATGTGACAGTTAGAGATATGTCTTGTGGGTGTTTGTAACATTTCATCATCTTGCCTTTCATATATACACCATATTTCAACTAGCCATAATAATAGCTCTGGGACATCTTTTATCAAAATACAGAGCAGATGCCCAAAGCTGTATTAGCTGGCCTATGTTCCATTATACGGTGTAGAATAGTGCTTTAAGGTCTCAGGGTCTAGGACCTGACCCTGCAAATTTATGCCCAGAAGTGCATGGAAGAAAATGCCCTTGGGATTGAGATGCTTAACATAGCAACAAATAGTTTAGTTTTGTTTTGAGTTGGATCCCCATTTGGATGTTTCAGTCTTCTCAAAATCTTCCTTGTTGTGTACTCTGTGTGACTTTTCTCATCCATCACAGAGTCTTGAGGCACAGGTGGCCATAGCAGAAGAGATCTAAAGAGATCAGTGCTTTATTGACAATATTGATACTGGTCTTGACAAGTTTTCTTTCAGATCATGGCCAGAACAGGACTTCTTTTTCTTTATGTTGATATTCAAACCAAGCTTCTTAGCAATATAATGAAAATACTAATATTTTTTGTATATTTTAATTTTTTTTGCAGAGACTACATTGATTGTTGGAAAGTGGTTGCTGGAAATAGCAGATCACTTGTAATTTCGAGCATTATACATGACTTTTATTTAGTTAGGAGTAAGGTCTCTGAAAATTGAGAGTTTTCTCATTTGAGGACTCCTGTCTTTAAGTGCAGAAAGCAGTGTACTTCCAGCATATGGCATTTGTAAAGGAGTACCAGTCAAGCATTCTTATTCACACTGTGATAAAGTGGTATCGCTCTTCAAAATTCCAGTCCTCAGTAATTGTACATTATCATTATTCCCCAATATGATTAATATCTCATTTCCTGAAACTGAGTTGTAGAAGAGAAATAGCAGATGATCCAATCAATATAGATAATACCTAATCTTACTGGTTATGGAAAAATATGAAAGGAATGTTAGAACCTTAGCCCATTTTTTCTTGGATTTTACACCCAGCTAGCATTCCAATATCTCATCGACGGAAAAAAGTAATCCCAGATTTTTAATGCTCATCTTCTAACCTGCTCATTCAGTGGGAAATACAGAAATTTTTTAAAGTAAAATTTCATAAGCTAAGTCGATTTCTCTATGTAAACTTAAGTCAATTTTGTAGTGATCAAGCTCATAGTACAGGAGTACCATGCACCTTTCAAATTTTGTGCCAGTATTGCAAATTAGTTCCACATCCCAATAGACAATTCAGTTCAATCTAAGGAAGTCTGTTTTACCATGTGGTCATGTAGGCGGCTATAGGCATGTTTCTAAACATCTAGTTAATACAGGGAGTGGAGCATATCAAATGACTGTGCTGCCACAAAAGCTGACTTCCAAAACACAGTCACCTAACACAGTCACAATATCAGAACACAACTTTCTCAGCTAGCCAGCGTCACTCAAGACATACTCGAGAATGTCTCCGTTTTGACCCACAGAACATCTGCCACATAGATATCTCAGGTGCTCTTGGGCCTTTCAAGCAGCACTAGCTGTAAACAACTAATAGATATTTTCAGATTCCTGCCATTAGCTTGAGTCTATTAACTAGGTCTTGTACAGAAACCTACAAGTAGTCACTGAAGTTTGGATGTCTTAACCTCAAGTGGAATCCATCCTTGGAGCTCAACTTGAGACCAGGGGAAGCTTGAACCCTTATGGAATGTCAGCTGAGGATAACACCGGAAAACACTGATATGCACAACCACCACCACCACCTCCCAAAACCCATCTCAAATTATCCTTCATGTAGACCTTCAAACACCTTAATAAATCCTATAATTTTCCAATATTAATTCTTTTCTTTGTTTCAAGAGGAGTTTCACAACTGAGTGACAGTGGGAGATCACCCAGACTTGCCTGGGCTCTTCATGTTCTCCTACTCAATGGCAGATGAAAGTTAGGTAATCTATAATTTACACCTTAGAATAGGCAAAGAAAAGTAAGGCAGAGAAAATAAAATTAAAATTAAAGGTGTGTCCCTATATCTGTTCAAGGTAAACTGAGACCTGTGCCCATATTTCACAGAATGTGTAGTTCAGATCATTATGACTGTGTAGGTATCTTTCCTGTTTTTAGGTGAAAGAAGTTGTACTCCAGCTGAAAGTACACGAAGGGTTCATTTTCCAGTGACTGTTAATGTTGCAGGATACCACTCCCAGACACTTGCTGTAAAAAGGATAGGGACACAAAGAATGAATGCCCTTTGGATGTAGAGTGAAAAAACAATCTAATTATGCTGCTCAAGGTCTGCTGAGAAAATGGAATAGACACATCAGCATAATTTAAACTACCTTCTATTTATCAGCGCTTCTAGCCATCATTTTGCTGGCCTTGCCCCATTAATACAGATAACATTTTTATGTAGCTCAAAGTTCTTCTCTTGTTGACTCATGCCTTTTCTTTGAAGCAAAAATGAAATTAAGGCTTTATCAATATGGAATGTAGCTCCATTTCTAGTACCTTGTGCTTTTTGAGAGATTTCAAGTTTTCTGCAGGGAGATCTGAAGAGGTAGACTGCTTAATATTCCCAGCTGTACTTTCAACTCCACTCCTAGTACTACAGTTTTAGTGCTGTACTCCCCTAGTACTTTATTGCTGCTTTATCAGCATCCACAAACTTTACAAAATGTCAAAAGTATTTTATGAGTTTTTGGGCTAATCAAAACACCATAGCTGCCTCCTCAGCAGGAAAGTAAATAAATCACCTCATTTCTTGTCTTGTTGATCCTTAGAGGTCTCTCTCTTCATTGTTTCACATACATTTTCCATAATTTTCCAAGTCTGCTTAAATTTAGGTCCAGATGCATTCCTTAAATATCAGGAATGTATCTGGACCTGCAGTGCAGAGATGGGGGAATGAGGGGAAAATATATAAACATATATACTGATATCCCATGACTGAGAAGAGATAGGGAAAAACATCCTTTGGGGAGTGTAACCTAACCACTTTTCATTACTAAAAAAGGTAAGAAAAAGGACACATGTAGCTTTCTCCCTTTTGTAATAGATAGCTGACATCACTGAGAGTAGGAAATTTAGTGACCTGCCTCCACTTCTGTATCTACAATTTAGAGGGTCCAAATTTCCGGTATCTAAATATTTTTTAAAGGTACTATCTCCTTTTAATGCCTATATTGAATGCTTTCGTCTGCCTTTTTGCTTTTTTTTTTTTTTCATATTCCATGCATTATTCTAGAAATTATAATTAAGTATCTGAAAGAGTTTTTTTCCAAGTTAAATGAGTCTAAACCGAGATAAATAATTCTATTATTAGTTTGTTTCATTTGTTTTATTACTTGCTCCTGTGCATTATGTAGGAAGAGGTTTGATGACCTTTGACATCTCTTACTGAAATTTTGACTAGTCTCTAATTGGAATAATATGTGATTTTGTGAAAGCCATATGTATCTAGATTCTTAAAGAAACAAAACAACCCTTGCCCAAAACTCTGAAATCACAAGTTTCCTTGATAAAAGGTCCTGCTTAGATGTGCATGTTCTGGGAATTACAAAACATCTGCTAACATTTTCTGTGAACTGAAATATTTCAGTTAGTCTAATTTACTGACTTTAGTAGGGTAAGAACAGCACTATTGGATTCGTGCAGTCGTTCTGGGATAATCTTGCCAGAAAGAGGAAAAGAAAATTAAACATAAATGAGAAGGTATTCTTGCAGTAATTCAATATGTATTTTCTGTTTATCTGAATCTCATGTTTCACTAAATTTCACTTTATCTCCCTAACTATTCACTTTATAGTGAAGAATCATTTCTCCTGTCTTTTCATAATTCAGGCAGTTGTTAGAAAAAACCCCAAACAACCACGTAAACTCCATCTCTCTGAAGCGAACTCCTGAGAAGTCATTACCACACATCTTCATACTTACTTCTTGTAGTTCAACCAACCTTCTTACTTACAGAGATAGTATTAGGTCTTCTGCTGTTATACATAAATTATTACACATAGGCATCAAATTATTCCGTCTTCCACGTTATTTTAGTGGTTTATTGCAATTCTTGGTTGATCTGTTAAAGAGGCAAAGGGTAGCAAAAAACCAGTGTGCACTACACAAGCAATGGTATCCAATCCATTGTCCTCTAACATGTCAATACAGAAAGTATTACACACCACAGTCTTGAAGTACTGGCTGAGAATACAAAATCCTTATCAAAGACAAGTAAATCTGTCTTGTGTTTTGCTGAAGAAGCAGAATGAATCCATTCAATTTCTGATCCTCTATTTCTGAGCTAGTCAACTTTATTCTTCTTCATAGTCAATAGAGAGAAATAAGAACTTTTTATGATGTATTTCAGCTGCCTACCTTATAGCTAAATATGCTATGCCCTGCAATTGCCTATTACTTTCTGATGAACTAGAATGGTTTAGATTATAAATAAATGGATGTATACATATAATACATATTTTATGTATAAATATATATAAAATATAGACATTCCTGGAAGTTGAAGACATGATATAACCAAAAATTGAGGCTGTTTGCTTTAGATGAAACAAGACTAGATATACTAGAAAAAAACCCAAAAAACTGAAAGAAAGCTACAGGGAAAGGAAATTGCTTTTTTTTTTTTTTAAGTCTGACAGTACAAAACCCTGGGATATTTGGTGAAATTAAAAGCAATATATTTACAACTTTTGGAGAGGTTCTTCCCTTAGGACACTTATTTGAGTATTCACCATGGCTTCAGAGCAATATTTAAAGATTATCTGTTACATATGAGATATATGTGAGCTACAAAATGAAAGAAAATTATTAATATATTGGATAATGAAGGCTATGGAAGAAATATCCTCCAATGAGTAATGGTATAAACATGAAGTGATTTAACCCAAAAGTGATAAGAGCATCTCTTGTCTTGTGCAACAGCTCTGCCATTGACTTTCTGCATCCATGCAGTTCTACCATATGGAATGTGTACATTAGGTTAGAATCATAGCAATATAGAATAACTCAGGCTGAAAGGAACCTCAGAAGATCATCTAGTGCAACCTCTTGTGAGAAAGGGAGCCTAGATGAGATTAACTAGCACCCTGTCCAATCATATCTTGCAAATCTGCAAGCCAGCTGGTTGTGCTGTGCCTGATGCTCCCCAGGACATGGTTGGCCCTCCCAGCTGCCAGGGCACTGCTGACTCATAGTCAACTTTCTACTGACCAGAACCCCCAAGGTCCCTTTCCATGGTGCTGCTTTCCAACATCTCACTCCCGAGCCCGTCTGTACATCTAGGGTTGCCTCACACAAGGTGCAGAATCCATCCCTTTCCTTTGCTGAACTTTGGTTGATGATTGCGCAATCCTCTCATTTGTTGAGCTCTCTCTGCAGGGCCTCCCTGCTTTTGCCGGAGTGAACAGTTTCTCCCAGTTTTGTATTGTCTGCAAACTTGCTAGGCATCCCTTCGAGTCCTGGGTCCATTTATGTCATTTACAAAAATGTTAAAGATCACAGGGCCAAGGATGGAGCCTTGCAGAACCACACTAATGATAGGTCACTGTCTGATGTCACCCCATTCACTGTAACCCTTTGTGCCCCACCCATGACCCAGTTGCTCACCCATAACATGATGTGTTTATCCAGCTGTGGCTGGACATTTTGTCCAGAAGCATCCTGTGAGAGACAGCATGGAAAGCTTTACTGAAATCTAAAAAGATTACATTCACTGGCCCCTCTTGATCAACTAGGTGGGTTACCTTGTCATGTCAGGTTTTTTAGGACTCTTCTGGCCTGGGCTGTACCAGCTGTGTGATGATTCCAAATTAATTTCTGGAGAATTGAATTCTCCCATAAGGACAAGAGCAATTGACTTGGAAGCATCCCTTAATTCCTGAAAGAATTATTTATCAGTGTCATCATCCTGGCTGGGAGCTCTATAGTAGACTCCCATGATGACATCCACATTATTTGTTTGCCCCTTGATTCTTATCCAGGTGCTCTCAACTTCGCCATTGCCAACGGTGAGCTCCATGCATTCAAACCCTTCCATTACATACTGTGCCACTCCCTGCCTCTTCTGCCCTGCCTTTCCCTCCTGAACAGCCTGTAACCATCCAACAAGGCACTCTAGTCACAGGACTCATCCCATCAGTTTCACTTATGCCAGTGATTTCAAGTCTCTGGGACTGGGCCAAAGCCTTGAGCGCTCTTGTTTGCTCCTCCTGCTGGGTGCATTAGTATAGAAACATTTCAGGTGTGGTACATTGTAGCCAAGACCTCTTAAAGCAGATTGGGTCAGCCCATTAGTGCTCCTTTCCTTAAGTCTTGGCACAGCATCCTGTTGCTCATCAGTGGTCAGTCTGGGTTTGCCCCTTTTTCCCTTCCAAGCTAGTTTAAAGCTTCTGACAAGGAGCTCCACTAACTCCTGTGCTAGAATTCTTTTTCCTCTCTGAGAAAAGTGCATCCCTTTAGATGTCAGTAAACCAGTTAAAGAGTTTGTCAAATCTGTGTCAGGATCCTGTGATGTGGGGTCCAGCTGCAGCTGGATAAAAGGTATTGTGTAACTGTGCATTCTCAGGGAGGACCTGAGGTCTGGATTTCACATATGCCTTTAATGTGGCATTAAAAAGAAAACAAATTTAGACTGGTCACTAGATTTAAACCTGATATAATTGCTTTGTGGATTTTAAATCTTTTCTGTGTGATTTTTATGCAAATCCCTTCTGTATAAGATTTTCACTGAGAGAACGAGAATAAGCTTCCAATTGCATCCACAGAAGAGACTTCTTTAACTGTCTATTCAATCTCAATATTTTAATGGTCAGATATAGGTTCTCTTGCATGAAAGTGCTCCACAACAGATCAGATTATAAATGAGAAGCTGGACTTTACTGTGATAATATTTTTTCAATAACAAGAGACAAAGCCATTAGGCAGTTTGATTCAGCTTTATTCTATCCATATTTATGTACAAAAATGTTTATGTTTCTTGGAAAGCTGTATGTCTTAGATCATCACTACTCCTCTTCCTATTTCTTAGATAACTGCTAAATTCCCATCTTCCAAGATGGAACGTTGTGGCTGTTGTTCAGTGTGCCAAGATTAGCAGAGATTCTCTGTCATGCATTTTGTCTTTTGACAGCTCAGTGGTATAATTACTTACAATGTCATTGCTGTTACTGCAGCTGTAATCAGCTTCTGCTCCCTTCTCTCGTATTCTGCCATCTTTCAGTCCTATCAAGAACCATGCATCAGTCTTGCTAGCTTGGACCTCCTGAACAAAAGAAACTTTTCCTTGAATATATTGGAGGCCTTGCAGAAACACTGTCTAAAGAAAGGACCTTCAGAATTGGTCATCCATGTCACCAGCAACAGGACTAACATTGTCACAGTATATTGATAGATGCTCCAATAAAATCCAATGACTTTATCACACTATCCTTTTTTTTTTTTCGTCTCTGGTGCCAATCAGAGACAGATTGCTACTGTGAGACGAGCTATTGTTAAAAGCAGAGCATGCCTAAATGTTTCTATCACTTCAGGAAAGCAAATATACAGGAATTGATTCATGTTTGATCTTCTTCAAAAGTTACCTTGGATTCCTAAATACTAACCCACATACAACTAAAAAACATTTACATTTCTTTTTCTTTTGGGGGCAAACTGAGCATACAATGTAGGAAATATTTTGTATTTGACCTCTTAGATGACTGAAGATGTGAATTATCTAAATTTAGATCAGAGTAGGAAGTCATGTAAACAATCTGGAGGGGAAAAAGAAAAGAAAATATCTAAAAAATTCTAAAAAAAAATGAAAGACATCATTCCAAACTTTTGCCTTTATACAGGAATGCTGGCTAGTTGAACTTGGGTAAGAGAATTACCTAGATATAATTAATAGCTTGGTCTTTGTGGCTGATTCTTGAGAGTCTTTATTCAAAGGTTGGTCATTACTCTTGTTAAAAGACAGCAGCGGTCTTGACTGATTCTAGGAACAAAAAAATTGCAAACTTTGTGCTGATCCATATACAGTGATCCTGATAAAAGCATTAAACATATAAACAAATATATTATTTTTAAAAATATATATTTTTTTAAAAAAGGAAAACAAAAATTTATTGCTTTTCTTTTTTAAAAAGAAACCTCTATGTCACAATTTTTGCACCTTCATATGTTGAATTTACACCAGCCACTGTCAGATTTTTATCTGGTCTTCATACCTGTTTATTAGTTATGGTAGTCTAATCAAGACTTGAATCAAGGCAAGGTGGTGGAGTTGCTCTTTATGTAAAGAAGGAACTGGAATGCATCACGGTCTGCCTAGGTATGAAGAATGAGTCAAGAGCTTACAGGTAAGAATTAAGGAGCAGGCTAACATGGGTGACACCATTGTATGTGTCACTATGGGCCATCTGAGCAGGAAGAGGAAATCAATGAGGCCTTCTGTAGACAGCCAAAAGAAGCCTCAGAATCACAGGCCCTGATTCTCATGGGGACCTGATATCTGCTGGAAAGACAACACAGCTAGGCACACACAGTCCAGGAGCTTCCTGAAGAACACCGATGATAATGTTTTGATACAGATGATGAAGAAGCCAACAAGGAGAATTGTATTGCTGGACTTATATTAACAAAGGACTGGCTGGGGACATCCTTGGCCTGAAATGACCATGAGACTGTGGAGTTCAAGATCCCATATGGAGGAAGCATGACAATAAATAGGGTTATGACCCTGGACTTCAGGACAGTTGACTCTGGCCTCTTCAAAGACCTCCTTGGACGAATCTCATAGGTTAGAGGTCTGCAAGTTAGGAGAGGTCTAAAAGAGTTGATTAATATCTAAGAATCACTTCCTCCAAGCTCAAGATTGGTGCATCCCTCTGAATAAGAAATCACACAGAAATCACACAGAGGGGGCAGGAGACCTGCATGGTGAGTGAAGATCTTCTGGCAAAACTCAGATGGAAGAAAGTTTATGGAAAAAAGGACGGGCCACACATAGAAAAACTTTGTCAGAGTATGCAGGGATGAAACAAGGAAGGCTAAGGTCCACTTGGAATTAAATCTGGCAAAGGATGTCGAGAATAATAAGAAGGGCTTCTTCAAGCACATCAGCATCAAAAAAAAAGTTAGGGAGAATGTGGATCCACAGCTGAATAAGGTGAATGTCCTAGTGACCCAGGATACAGAGAAAGAGGAGTTACTGAATGCTTTCTTTGCTTCAGTCTACTGCTAAGGCCAGTCCTCAGGAATACCAGAGCCTGGCAGTAACAGAGAAAGTCTGGAGAAAGGAAGACTCTCTTGTTTGAGTAGGATTCGGTGAGAGACCATTCAGACAAAAATGACAGGCAGAAATCCATCATCTTTGAAAGTTCATGGAAAATAAGGGATGTGCCTTAGGACTGGAGGAAAGCCAATGTCACTCCAGTCTTCCTGGGGGACCCAGGAAGCTACAGGCTGTCATCTCTAATATGAGGAAATAACTTCCTTTGAGGGTGACAGAATACTGGAACAGGCTTCCCAGAAGGGTTGTGGAGTCTCCTCTGGAGATCCACCTGGATGCAATCTTGTGCAACCTGCTCCAGGTGAGCCTGCTTTAGCAGAGATGCTGGACTAGATCATCTCCAGTGGTCCCTTCCAACATTTATCATTCTGCAATTCTGTGATCTTTCTTTTGACTGCAAAACATTTAAACACTTGAGAAACAATGAGGTTTTAAGTACTTTAAGGGACTGTAACTTTGCCCTGGTAACTTTTGTGAGTTAGTCACATTTCAATCTCTCCTCTGTTGTTAAAAGGTAGATCTGCATACATCAGAGGAAAAAAGAAGTGATGAAACTAGAACTTGAGAGCTCCGCACCTGGCATTCTTACCAAAATGTGGGTGGAAATGTGTTCTATTGTAAAATATATCAGGGCAGAACAAAAACAGATTGCAAGGAAGTAGATTTTTCAGTTTTATGAAACTAGATTAAGTACAATTTTTTAAGAAACCTGGAATATTGATGCTTATCTAAATGACCTTTTCTTAGCCCAAATATTTAAACTTGACTTTTCCTTTTCCTTTTTCTTTTTCTCTGTTTCAGAGATTCCTAACATCCTCTCAAAGATTAGCCTTACAGTAACATCTCTGTCACTGTACAGAGATGTTTTACAAGACATGCACATCCCTCCTAACTGTAGCATAGATGTAGAGGTGCTCATCCCTGGCTGGGGAAGGAGACTGGGTATTACACGTAAATTAGGCATCTCTTTTCTGACCCAATATAAATGGCATGAATAACATAATGAAATATCAATAACTGATAAGCGTTCCATAGGGTTAGAGTGAGATTTTTGTCAGTAGTCCTAACCTCTTGTACAAACCTTTCTATAACATGCCCTGCCAGTATTGCCCTAAATCTTCTTTTACTGAAAGCAGAGATACGTAATAGAAAATGAATTATTTCCAACTTCAAAATGCAATGGTTATGAAAAAGAAAATAATTTTTATTTGGATAGTGATGTAGAAAAGTTACATGGTTATATCCCTCAGATGAGAGAAACTGTAATATGCTTAACATTTTTTAAATGGCCTGGATGATGAAATATCACTGGGTGTATGCACAAATTCTCAGAGTTAGAATTTGTGGTAAAAAAAAATGAGGTGCTATCATTACTTTATTTCTTATTCTTCTTCCCAGCCTGTTTCCACCCACATGTCCTCTGTTCCTTTTCTCTATATTTTTCAAATAGAACAAAAAAAAATTTAAAAAAGGAAAGAAAGAAAAGTACAATGCACTAGATTAACACTGGCAGAAGAATAGACATGCATGACTGGTTGTTGGCAGTGTCTCTAATATAAAGCCCACATTTCTTCAGTGTACTTTTTTAGTATGATAAATTGCATTCCCTTTTCCTTTATGATGTTTTTTCTTTCAAATGTGCTAACATGTAAGTATTCCAAAAAAATTTAATTACATTTTGGCAGCTCATTGAACATAAACACTACATTCTCGATGGGCTTTTGGACTTTGCCCATATGACAAGACTGGCAGCCTAAAAAAGATTCTCAGCCCCCTGATGTTTACAGGATTTAATAATTGTATTTTGGAAATCCATTTTTGCAGGTCATTCCCATAGCCTACAATAAAATATGAAGATATTTAGTTTGTCTCTTAGCATTTTTTAAGCCAGATATATGACTGAGGATGTGACTTGGAGTGAAAATTTCCCAAAAATCTTCCAGTTATTCTGCTAGTATACATTTTTTATTAAAATTTTGGTGGTAGGAGGGTCTTACTGGTAAAATCTACAGTTTCTGCCTTACAGGAACCTAGAATTTTATTTAGATTTTTCTACTGCATCCTGAAAATTTGAGTGCCCCGAATGGAGAATTGTTTGGGTTAATTTCTCCGAAGAAATGACATCTGGCTTGAAATCTAAATTAAATTAAATCTCAGAATTTGTTCATATGAACTTTTGTCTCCAAATGGAAGGAAACTTGTGTGTGAATTCACCTACTGTATATCTAACTCGAAAAATAGGTACTGTAAATTTTCAGCCACAAATATCTGAATAATTTCAGAAATTTGGATTCAACTTCTCATTTGTAGTAGGTAGTGATCAAGTTTTACTTAAAGAAAAAGATTTTTTTCCTATCAATTTTTTAAAATCTACACATTGATGGTAGTTTCAGAAATACAAGAATAAAAGATTTATTCCAGTATACATTAGTAAATATTAATTGACCTATCAGAAGCAATTGTTCAATCGTTATTGATGTTTTAGAAGTTGTGTGAAGATATAAGCCACGAAACATATTATTTTGAGATAAAAGCAGAGATATAATCACTTAAAAGTTGTAGTTTTACTCTTCTACTCCTTACTTTTTGCAGTTAAATTTTCTTCCTCCATATATCATAGATTGGAGTGAGTACACTTACTCAATGCTGCTTCTGTCTAAAAATGCAATTTCAGATTTCTAGAAAAGGTTTTGGTTGGAGCACCAAAATTCCCCAATGTCAGTCTATAGTTCTCTGATTATTTTTCAATTATCATTTTTTTCTTGTATACACATAGGATGATTATCTTATCTCTAACTTGCTACATCATATAATTCTGTTAAAGGCAGAGCAAGAGATACTAATACCAGGAAAAAGTTCTGTCTCAAAACGTTGTGAGGGAGGTGAAGTTTAATATGGCCTAGGAAACATAGTCAAGCAGTCTATTTATGAAAGTTCCTAAATAATAGCCTGTAGGCAGAAGTGATTTGAAATCAGGACATCTAAATTAATCAGATGTATTAATGCACAGGCTGTTCTCAGGTACTGCATTAGTGGACGTACCACTTAAAAATAAACTGAATGTGGTTTTTTTTCTTCTTTTCCCCTATGCCTCAAGGAAATGTTAAAACAGCTATTGCATCCTATCTCACAGGAGTAAGAGCCTCTCTGACCCATACCAGGCAGAGAGGTTCCAGTCACTGTATTTGTCTGGGATTCCTTAAGAGTAAAAAGCCTCAAAGTATTTAATGCCTATTACAGTGCTTATTAACCAATGGTTGTCTTTCGCAATAGACGTTTATGCTAGCAGGAAAAACCTCAAATTAATGTACACAAGTAGATTTTCTGAAATACATCTTTCACTGGATAATACCTTTAATGAAACTCAAAACATCAGTGCTAGTTTTCATGTGCTTTGTGCAGCAGAGCTGACTGCTAAAGCTATAATTTCCTCTTGCTCACTAGCCTGCTGTGACACTGACAAGTGAATGACTCAAGCAACAATACCAAGAAGTAAGAAAAACAATGTTCAAGACTCACGGTTGACAAATGTCCCTGTTTTTTCTCCCAAGAGCTTTTCACAAGAGTGGAAGATGAACCTGAGTGCTTCTTGCCCACTACAGATGAAAACAATCAGGGATCAATTAATAAATGGTGCTATTTTCCACAGCTCTGAGACTGTGATTACAAAAGGGATCGAAACATAGATCGACTTGGGAAAGACCACCTTGCTAGCTTGACAGGGTCACAAAACCACCAAGGAAGTCATTTATTATTGCTATTCATTAAAGAAAGGTTATGGTCATCTTTCTAATTACTTTTCTTACTTAGGACTGCTAACTTTTTCACAGATTGCTTGTCCCTTGTCCTGACCTCTGTATAAAATCGATTCATATTTGCATTTTTTTTGTGCTCATTATGGTGAAACATAACACAGACTGAAAATAAAATGTATCTTTCTCTGTAAGAGCAGGCAAGCACTGAAAACACTGATGACAAATGTTTGGTTTTTCTCCTTTTTGTTTCATTGATTCTTTTACATATTCTTGCAAAATTCATATATTATGACTATGCTTACAGTGCAGTGGCTATGGGAAGCTTCAGAAAAAATGAAGCAAATATAATATACAAATCATTCCAAGAACTAAGATATTATGTGCATTATTTTTTTTTCTTAAAATTTTAATTACTAAGAATCACCAAAAATTTATTTAAAAGCAAATATCTTCATCTCTTTCTCTTGATTTTGAACTATCCAGTTATCCAAAGCTCTTTAGTTAAATGAAAAAATGAACTGACACAATGAAATTTGGAGCTAAATATGGATTAAGCTAAATCTAGTCATATGTTTTGATGAAAGACTACTGTTTGCAGAGTAATTTTGTTCACAGAATTAAGAAGAGAGTCCAGTTTCTTATTTGAATACTAACTTTTGTCCAAAGGCGATCTCTTCTTGTACGGCACAAAGTCACATATTTAGCCCTGTTTCTATCTCTATTATCTTTAAATTCTCAAAGACAGCTGTCAGCTTTGTCAGGAGCTAAGACACTTAGGGATCCTATTCTAAAAACCTATACTGCCTGTAGTACCTTTTAATAATAACAGAAACATTTAATATTTCTGGTAAAATATCATCCTGAATTGTTACCCATATTCACCAAGGAGCAAGGCTGTTAAATTCTAAATGGTTCAAGGTTATTATTATCTATCTTTTTCAAGGGATTATATTCAACCAATGATTTGAAACAATACTGTTGGAGAAAATCTCCTCATTCCATCTTTGCCCTCCGTGTCTGTTTTAAATACATATTTATAGTGATCATTTGAAATAGGGCAACTAAACAATTCACATGATTAAGAAAATATAAAGGAAGAGAAAATTCACAGTAGTTTGGAGAGAGAATAAGCAGTATCTTTGTTTTGAGACCAAGAATGATAAATAAAACACAGTCCAGTGTGTTTCTGCATGACTGTAGGGATTTGAAAACAGTAACCGCTGGACACGTGTTTACATACATTGTAAAGCGGTACTTGATTTAGCAGTAAAGAATACTAAACACATCCTGGGCTGTATTATCAGAGGCACAGCTGGTAAACTGAGGAACCTGGCTATCTCCATTCATTCAGCATGTATTCATTCTGTACATCTAGAGTACTGCATCTGGTTTTGATCTTCCAGTACATGAAAGACATGACAAAACTGGAGCAGTGCAATGTAGGGCCACTATAGTTGGGGCTTGGTGCAGTTTCCCTATAAGATGATCATAAGAGCTGGTTTTGTTCATCCGGGAGCAAGGACAGCTTTAGGTACAGCAAACAGCAGATCCCCTACATGGATAGGCAATGAAATGAGGGAGCCAGGCCCTGCACAGTGACACAAGATGGGACAACAGAGACAAAGGAAATGAATTGAACCAAGGAAAGTTCTGACTGCGTATAAGGATAAACCTTTTATCCACAAGGACACTCAGTCCGTGACACAGGCTGCCCAGAGTTATTGTGCATTCTCTCTCCACGCTTGGGAGTAAATAAGTCCCTGATCAACCATGCCTGACCACATACTTTGTGGTGATCTTGTTTTCAGTAGGAGTTTGAACTGGGGAGCTCTTAGGGTCCTTTTCAACTTGAATTATTCTTTTATCCTCCAAAACAACAGCAGACACTTAAAGTGGTCCTAAAAAATGTTATTGTATTTTATTTGCTGTTTCATGTGACACTTTATTCTCTTACTGACCTAAGTTTATAATTTTGACAAATCAGTAAATTCAGCTATTCCAAAGAGATCTGATTCTTCTCTCAGCTATACTGGTGATGAATATGTGGCAACTTGACTGAATGTAACACTTGAGACACATTATTTGAGAGTCTGGAAGCTTAACAGACTTTAGATTGTGACCATCTGAGATAAGAGCAGACTGTAATCTTCAGACCATAGCATTGACTATGACTAAAGGGATTCATGCTATGTAAACAGAAAGTCAGGAGAACTTTGTCTTTTCATTAACTGTAAATCATTATGAAAAGCTGATGAGTGAAGTGTGGATCTTTCTCTTGGTACTTTTTTTTTTTCCCATGAGGAGAACAGCAAACACAGCTGATAAAATATTTTTGGCAGTATGTTCAAATTGCCACAGCTCTAATGATTTGTATTCATAGTATAGTCTTAAACTACCAGTAGCTATAATTCATCATATTTCTAATTTTACAGAGGCACAGATGGCTGTCCACTCTAGTGGTCCCAACATTACGGAGTTAAACATGGAATAGCATGATTGATTAAAAATTGTAATCAGACATTACTCCTTGTAATTGTGATTAATATGAGTTTACTATTTCTGACAATAATTACTTTTATTCTTTATTTTTAACAGAGAGAATAGAAAGTAAGTAGATTACAGGCTTAAAAAATCAAGACTTTAGGGCCAAATGTACAATTAGTTTTAACTGCAAAAAGAGAAAGCTGCTGTTCATACTTTACTTTTCAGATGGTTTAGGGATTCCTGTTATCCTTTTGATACCAGGTGGCTGTTTTTTCAAGATAAACCATTGTTCTCTGTGGGAAAAGGACAGCTAATAATTTACTTATATAATTTTCTCTATATGATTTTTAATTTTTTTTGCATGCTCACCCTTTCAGTAGTGCGTAGTACATGAATTTTTTTTAGGAATGTTGGGGAATCCTTTGAAATTAAAAAAAAATTATATTACCTGAGGCAGTGAAAAATTAATGGACTGATTTCTATTAATGTATTTTGCATTCATCAGAAACACAGTTAATGAATAAATTTGGCTTTGATTCAGGCCATTGTTTCTTTCATACAGGATCCTCATAGTCAAACACAAATCAGGTCAGTATTGTGATAAAATCTTTGACTTCTATATGGCACTCTTTTCTTCAGAAGAACTGGTGAAATTTGTGCTTAAATTGATGCTATGTCTGTATAACATAATTTACTTCAGGACTGGGCTTGCAAAACAAGGTTTTGATAGCAGGAGAGCTGCAGAAGTGGCTTCTGTAAGAAGATGCCACAAGATGCCCCCATGTCAGACACAGAGTTTCATCCAGCTCCAAACCCAGCTAGACAAAGCTGAGCCCAACAGTGACAGTGGTGGTGCCCCTGTGTGAGCATATTTAAGAAACAGTAAGAGTGCTGTAGAGCAGCTGTGAGTTAAAGGAGTGAAAAAATAAGTGAGAAACAGCCCTGTAGACACACAGGTCAGTGAAGAGTGGAGAAGGAGGGGGATGAGGTGCTCCAGGCACCAGAACAGGTTCCCCTGCAGCCCACGGAGATCTAACGTGAAAGAGAGGTCCACGTGCAGCCTGTGAAAGATATCCCTGAAGCAAAAGGGATCCCCTGAGGGAAACTGCAGACCATGTAAGTCCCTTGCAAGAGCAGACTCCTGCCAGGAACTACAGCCCATGGAGAGGAATCCACGCATGAACAGGTTTTCTGGCAGGAGCTGTGACCCTGCGAGGGACCCATTCTGGAGCAGTCTGTGCCTGGAAGGAGTGTATCCTCCAGCAAGAACTCATGCTGAAACTGTGGGAGGCACCCCATTCTGGAACAGGGTAAAAACATGAGAAGGACGTGGTATGGTAGGATACAATTTGTTCATTTTTATATCTTCAGTGAAACATCTTCATTCCCCATCTTTCCGTCTGAAACAAGATCTAGTCTTTCCACAAGCTGAGGGATGCAGGCAGTGAAAACAAAACAAGGAAGCTAAACATAACTTTTGGGCAAAGAGCTCATAGAGAAGCGTTGCTGTTTCTCAGCATGTCTCATACTGCCGTTGGCAGACAGATCTTATGAAGCCCAAGGCAAAACTTAGAGCTACTTCCCTCGAGTAGAATAATTACAGCAGGCCTCTTTGGTCTTGTTACCACCGTTTCCCCAAAGGTGAAACAGGCAAGTATGGTTCTTTCCTTGGCTGCAGGTTAAATTTTCTCTTATTTTACTCATAGTAATAAATCCTTCTTATTTTACTCTCCTCACATCTCCTTATTTTAATCTTCACGTCTCTAAGATTTTTTTTTTTTTTTCTTCTTATATCCACTGTACTGCTGCCCATATGATGCTGTTGTTTTCTTTATGGATGCCTTTGACTAAGCAACTAATTTCATGACAAAAATAACAAATATTTCTAAGGAAGAACTTGTAGAATTTATATTTATAGAATTTAGCAGAAATTTTCTTTCCAATTTCTTAAAAAAATTCCCAAACTGTTTTCTTTATTTTCTGTTTAACAAGATACACTGTATATTATCTTAAGTTTTGATTTCAAATGGATGATACTTTCTAAGATCAATGATTCTACTAAATTCATTGCAGCAGAAAGATGGATGGTAAGAGATCATGTGTAGAGGAAGGTTGGGTGTTAAGACTTCAGTGACTGTGCGCAACTTTTCCCAAAAGATGATCAGTCCTGTATAATTACAGCTGGTATGAGCTGTATCACATGGTGTTGAAACCTGCTATCATGAGAGATGGCTAATTGTCTATTTGATTAATAGCTAGCCACCAGACTCCATCTGTAACAAGATTTAGCCCACTGTTCTCAAAGCTGGCTGAGGCATACTTCACCTCAACCTATCCAAACAGCTATGTGGAGCAAAATCATTACACAGTGAAAAAACAGTTATGATTGAGAAAAAGGGTCAAGTATATGCAGCCACTGTCAGAGGGTCATAGTTCTTTGCCACTGACTTCAAAGTCTTTTTGCAATGGTACAGTGACTAGTTTCTCCTTCAAATAAAGCATTTTCTTTTTCTTTCCTTGTAAAGAGAAAATAAAGAAAATATCCACAACAAGCAAAAATCCTCTCCAAAACCACGGTGCTATAAAAGTTTATAACAGGAATGACGATGTACCTTCAAATTAACCAAAATTAATGTGAGAAGGGCAGTAATATGGAGCCAGCTGCAACCCCAGAAGCAATGCAATAATAAAGTTACCTGTGGCCCTAACTCCCTTTTTATGTACCCAGAGACAAGTATAATTGAGCAGGCAGTTGTCTATGCATTGCAGTATCCAGGTTTTGACGAATGTTTTAACAAGCTGGCAAGGATGCTAGTTAAAACTAAAACCAGTACTTAACAGTCTCTTATTACCAGCCACTATACAAATGGGGACAAACAAATTCAGTGAACTAGATCTACAAATACTACGTTCTACATCTATGCCTTCTTATCCTGATTATTTTGTTTGTTTGTTTGCAATACATATGTTAACTTGGGAAAAATGACAGTGAAGTAAAAAGAAATAGCATATAAAACACTATTGGCAGAAAAGGAAGCTGCAAAGAATAAAGCACAGTGAAATTATAAAGATTATGGATTATTTTAGCTGGGGTTTTTTTGTATGAGACCAGTGTCTAACAGGTCTGTTAATGGGAGTCAATGTAAAAATGGTAACATGCTTCTGTATTTGTACTACCTCTTTTAGAAAGCGAAGAGAAGTGTATTAAAAACTTTTGCAAATTGCTTCACAGGGAAGCATCAGTAGTGCCCAGCAAAGTGCACCTACAAAGCAAGCTTATATGCTTGAATCCTAACAACTAACTTGATATACTTATTAGCTATCCTTTTGAATTCTATAGCTCTCTAACACTAACAACAACAAAATTCAAACTGGATTTCACACAGTTTCTTTACAATTGACCAAGTTTCTGAAGATTTTCAAAGCGACATGAATACTGAGAAAATACTTGGAGAGGCACACTGCAATGGTCTTACAGAACAAGTCCTTCTGGATAGAGAGTCCATAGAGAGGCAGTAGAAAAGGCTGATGCAGGTGTATTCAGCTTTAAAGTTTGGTCTTTAAGATCTACCCCATCCATTCTGGTCACAGCAATACTGCTATTTCTTACCTAATAGAGAACAGCTCCTGGTACAATGTTGTATACTCTAAAAATAAGTAGGGAATATATTCCTTCTTAAATATATAAGCTGCTTTGCCAATGGACACAGAAGTTCCAGCAGCAGTAACACAGGGAAAAAAGCAGAACATCCAACTGGACCTGCAATAATTCTCCATTTGACACCTAATAACTGTGTGAATCAGGCTGCAGATAAAATTTTGTACATTTTGCATCTTTAAGGATAATTAAAGTTTTATACCCCTGAAGAATCACATTGTTATCTTTTACCTGCTTCTCCCAGTGGTTAGTGTATTTCATAAGTATTTAACAAGGTTGTTGCAGCTATAGAAAATAGCCCATCTCTAATTCCTTAATCCCTATTTCCACCAGAAGAAGTTTTATTCTACTAGTTTAAATTTATAGTTTAACATAAACTGTAATTTCATCTTTCTTTTTTTGAAAGTATTCTCTCTGTATATACACAGAGATATACACATGAATCTAAATGCAACTTTACTAACCAAGGCAAACTAACAGGAGGCATTCCGTGTGCATGATTTACAGTACTTGTGATCTATGTTACGTTAAAAACACTGCTTCATGTCCCCTTCTCTTACCAATAGTACAGCCTAACACACTGTGAGCATAACTATTTTCAGCATCATTTTTCTGCTTTTTGCATATGGCCAGTGGAAGGATGCACACAGAAAAGCGGATACCACAGCTGTTTCATCTTTTTTCACTTAAGTACTCTAATGTTTCAGCACTTTTCATTCTGTTTTCTGTGAAAAGTTAGGTGTTCTTCCCATACATACAAAGGAACAGATTGCAATACTAAAAAAAATAAAGTAAAAAGAAATAAAATTCTTGTACTTGTTATGCTTTTGAGGCTATACATTAAAAGACTTACTGAAAGAAGCCCCAGCAAACCAGACAATTATTTGCTTCTAGAACATATTTTAAATTCAGTTCAAAATCTATAATTTTTGCCTCCTGTATTTTTATACTGAGAATGCAAGTAAATGATTTACTGGAAAATAAAGTTTCATTCTGTAAACCTTTCTAATCTTCAAAGAAGAATTAGATTTCTCTTAGAAAAAGGAGGTGTAGACTACTTAATTTTAGAAAAAAAAAGTGCTTTTTTTTTTATTTGTTAGGATGACACTATCTTTAGTAAAATCTCTTCAATAATATATACACTGAAAATAATTTTTTTTGAAGTATGTATAACAACAGAAGATGTGACTTAGAAACACTGGAATGAAAACCAGGCCTAAGCAGGATTTACCATGTATATTTTCACTACTCTAAATTAGTATCAGAACCATCACTACCATTGTAAAAAAAATCGGTGATTTTACAGTAATGCCTGTGCTAGCCAATTGAATTTGCCAAGGACATTGAAAAGTATTTTGATATTAGGGATTAAACAAGAGAACACATTTGATAAAGACCCATATTGAAATGTCAGAAAATAGCAAGGAACACTGACATAGAAAAGAAAGCAAGGGGGGAATTACAACAAAAGTTATAACATAGCAAGATACTCTGTCACTTCTTTGGTTGAAAGGTGGTAACAAATCTGTGAATTTGTTCTTATGATTAATTTAATATAGCCTTGTATCCACTGCAACCTAATGTGCTTGCTAGTGTTGTATACACATGATATACACATGATAGTGCACAGTGTAGGGGCATGTAAATCACATAAATACATGTCAGCCACTGGAAAATAACCACAATATTGCAGATGACATGAAAGGGTGTCCTATAGGCCTTGCAGAGTAGTGCCTCCAAAGAAATCAAGGGTTTTCCCATATAGCTCTCTGCGGAAGCCATGCTGTTTATAATCTTTTTTCCCAAAAACTCCTGCAGTATCATTCAGCTGGAGTCCACTGCTTAAGAACTTCTCAGTAACTAGGAGTACACACATGATTATGTCCAGACTTTTTTGACTTATTCATCAATGGCTCGGATGAAGGAGCAGATGCCTCTGCAGCAAGTTTGCTAAGGACACAAAGCTGGGAGGAGTGGCTGATACTCCAGAGTGCTGTACAGACCTTCAGAGGGACCTCACCACGTTGGAGAGATGGACAGGGAAAAACCTTCCGAAATTCAAGAAAGGCAAATGCAGGGTCCTGCACCTGGGAAGGAATAACCCCACACACGAGTACAGGCTGGGGGCTGACCTGCCAGAAAGCAGCTCTGCAGAGAAGGATCTGGGGTTCCTGATGGACATCAACTGTCCAGGAGCCAGCAGTGTGTCCATGTGGCCAAGAAGGTCAATGGCATCCTGGGGTACATTAGGAAGAATATTGCCAGTAGGTTGAGGGATGTGGTCCTGCTCCTCTACTCAGCCCTGATGAGATTGCACCTGGAGTGTCATGTCCAGTTCTGGGCTTTCCAGTACAAGAGACATATGTATCTCCTGGAGCAAGTCCAGTGGAAGCCTACAAAAATGATTAGGGGATGGGAGCATCTCTTGTTCGAGTATAAGCTGAGGGAGCCAAGCCTGTTCAAATTCGAGAAGAGATGACTGAGATGGGATCTTATCAAGGCTCACAAATATCTGAAGAGAGGCTGTCAAGAGGATGGACCAGGCTCTTCTCAGTGATGCCAAGCAATAGGACAAGTGGCAACGGGCAGAAGCTGATGCACAGAATGTTCCACCTGAACATGAGGAAGAACTTCTTTGCAGTGTAGGTGACTGTGCACTGGAAGAGGTTGCCCAGAGAAGTTGGTGATCCTCCCTCACTGGAGATATTCAAGAATCATCTGGACACAATCCTGTGCAATATGTTCTGGGATAACCCTGCTTGAGCATGAAGGTTGGACCAGACCGCTGTGGTCTCTTCCAGTCTTACCCATTCTGTGATTAACATACCAACATACCAAAATGTTCAAATAATAGAGACTTATAGTGATTTTTAGCTTTATTTATCTTATGGCTTTATTTATCTTTGTCATTTTACTGTTAGAACACAGGAGAAATAGGAAAAAAAGGTGAAATGAGAATCAGTAAAAACAAAACACTTCAAGAAAATTCCTGAAGGGCTGACAAGCTATACAACAGTGATAAAAATGTCATCAGTTTTCAATAAATAGGTCTGTCCACTGGTAATGTTAACCAGCCTCAGTTTTCTGGAGATCTGGAACAATGCAAGAAATATTCACACAAAAAAATTGTAGCCTTAAAAAAAATATATATTTAATATTAATTCTGAGTGGCTGGCATCATATAAGCCTACTGACATGAGAGAAAACCTAACCTTTAAGCTTGTGGTTTTTTGAAACAAAAGCCAGAGAGAAAACCAAAGAAATATAACTTGCAGCTTAACCATTTCAACTGAAATGAATTCAAATGCTTCATCTTAGTAGTGTTTTGCAGATCAGAAAATTAATATGAATTTAAAGCAGTGTATTAAGAGTAATGAGAATTTATGATATGTGTGTCCTAATATTAGAGATTAGTAATTTGAATGAGAAATGGATGTGTTTATTTATCTATGGGCAAATTAACTCACTTGGTGACCTTTCTCCACTTATCTATAACTCAATGTATTTATATTTAAACACAATTATATACATTTTATGTCGAATAATCTTACCTGATACACTGAAGTTACCCAAAAAGACCCAAGTTGAACTCTGTTACATGATTTACATCAGTCATAATATTGATCATTATTATCGCAATACATTCCCTAAAGTCTGCTTTGTTCTTCTGACAAAGCAGTTTTCTGCATACATTGATTCTGATGAACTCCTATTTGAATGTCCAATTCTTGAAAGTATCTTAAAATTTCACCTGTGATTTTCTATTTTCAAAAGAGAATTTTAAAATTAATATTTTTATTCTTTGAAAGGTGAGACACATGCATTTTGTTGAAAAAAACCCTGATCTTGAGAATGCATAAAGGCTATGATAGTAAAAACATCTTTCAAGTGAGGCTATTTTCAGGTTTCTGACCCCTTAGAATAATTGGTTATTATAATGTTTTTATGTCAATTAGAGCATGAACTCATTCTTGTATTTAACTCCTGGCAAACATTTTTCATCAGTTTCTCAAGGACAACCTGGCACCGAAGCATGAGATTAAAAATTTTTATTTCCTTTATTTGGACCTAGCTGTCAGTTTCCTGATAGTAATTTCACTTACAGAAAAAAGAGTTGCAGGTAATACATATTTTTAGTACTGAGAACTCTGCCAGAGTATTACAGCTACACTGATTCTTCAACTACTTTGTTTTATATGAGTATATGAAAACAATATTTTATGGGATTCATTATTTCATTATTTTTTTCCTTCCTGAATTCCTTCTTAACTCTTCTTAATTCAAAGTGAACTTTTTTTTTTTTAAAGATTGGGGACTGTTTGTTCTTATTATGTTGCATTTTTCCTATGTTCACTAAAAGATCCTCACAAAGTAAAATCGTCCTGAGAAATCAGAAATAATGTAGAAACAAAAGCAGATGAAAATGAATATATTCAAATAGCTCTAGCAGAACTCTGTAGCACCTTGTGAAAATGCAGTGTAACAAGAAATAAAAAATATTTTTCCATCTTTTCCTTTACTCACCTGCCAATCACAATTACAGCCCAGTTAAAGTGATTTCCACCATTACAAGTTGCACTGCGTCGGGTGGAAAGCTGCTAGCTTTCTTCATAACAGCCCATCTGGTGCTGTATTTTGGATTTATAGCTAAACCAGTGTTGATAACACAACAGTATTTCGGTTGTCACTGAATAGTGCTTGCACAACATCAAGGCTTTTTTCCCCCACTGTGGCCTCCTAGAATTAGGCTACAGCTGGGCCAGAAATTGAAGGGCACTGACAGGACAGATGACTAAAATCAGCTAAAGGGATATTCCATATCATGTAACATGATCAGCATCAAAACCTTAGTTAAAGGAAGAAGTGGGGGGATTTTTGTTTTCCAGGATGATTGCTGCTAAGTCACCATCTCAGTTGGGAAAAGCTGTGATTGCCTTTGCATCCCTTGCATCCCCAACCTTACACCTACTCCACTGTCTTTATCTCAGCCCATAAGGATTTGGGGGGTTTTAATTGTTTATGGGTTGGCTATTTATTGGTTTTTTTGTTTGGTTGTTTTTTGCTGATGAGGCTATTCCTGATTAAGACTCTTAAGATGAAAATATTAATAGGAATATCAAATTAAACTCACATATGTAATGTGATCTCTTTTGGTCATAAAAAGAACTAATAACACAGCTACCATTATTCCATGAAATTCAGATTCCAGGAATGCTAACAGAAACGTGTTTCTGCTTCAAGCATAGCAAAACTGGACATAAGTGATAACATTCCTGCAATGAAAATATTTCAAAGTAGCATTTCTAGGAGTCAAATCATTATACTGCTGTCAATAGATATTTTTCGGGCTGCTATTTGCAACTGATA
This sequence comes from Callaeas wilsoni, assembly GCA_013398955.1. Taxonomy (NCBI): domain Eukaryota; kingdom Metazoa; phylum Chordata; class Aves; order Passeriformes; family Callaeidae; genus Callaeas; species Callaeas wilsoni. The sequence goes on from VWPU01011874.1 coordinate 28,684, forward strand.
CTTTGCTTCATACCTTATGTGTCAAACTAAACCCATATTTTTAGACTTCCTTTTTCTGGTAGTAGGAGAAAAAAAAGTATCTCCAGGTAACACCGTTGTATTGATAGGTACTTTAAATAAAAAGAACAAAAATCCTGATGAGAGAAAAAAAGATGTCTATCTTAAGTGAAATGTTTATGAATTTCTGCAAAAGGACATTAAAATTAAACAGCAGTCTGATGTGCAGCAGTGATATTCTCCTTTTAGATGTTCTTAGTCACCCACTGAGCAGTCACTCACTGAAACTGTTGAGATTTAAGTGTCTATCTAACTGGATAACTAAAGTACTCATGGTCTACATTCCTGATTTAATATTTCAAAAATTGCATCACCATATATTACTGTATCTTGAATTGGACTGCAATAAAACAAGTAATTGAAATAACAGTTATGATAGATATCCATTATAGATGGACTATTATGTCAATTATAGATGATATTACATTATTATATGATAAATTAAAGGCATGTCTTATCATGCAATCATAGAAATGCGTGTCAACTCTACAGCTACTGAGTTAGTACTGGCTTATGGGGCAAGAATAGATGGAAACATGAAATGTTTAAGGAAAAATTCCTGATTTAATAAATTTTTCTGGCCTCTAAGTTTTTTTATTCATTTCTGGGACATAATAACAAGTATTAGAGGAGATGTGCTTTTCATCCCTTCAGTCAAGGGTCTGGCAGTATTTACTGGAAATACAGCACCCCAGTGTTCTAGGCTTATAACAGAGCTTCAGAGATCCATATTGTGTTAGAGCTTTTATGAGCTGTTTCCTGTAGGGGGAAAAATAACATGCAGATGCCACCAGCACATGAAAACAAAACAATTAATGAAAACTCCAAAGCTGAGTCCAGAACAGCAAACCCAGCGAATTCTAAAGCATGTTAATATCAGAGATAGAAGGAGCTAAATTGTTTACCCAAGGTGTTTCATGTACAGCAGCTATATACAGTCTAACTCATGAATATCACGGGTGAACTGGCTAATTAGTAAGACAGACTTCGCAAGAAGAGTAATCAGACTGCACCATTACCTGGTGGTTTCTGCAGGTCAAAGAGCTGATTGACACTGCTTCCTGTAAAACCTCCAAAACAAAGAGATCATCAAGATGTGCTACACAACTCTTTCTGTGCGATAAATTAATTCATCTGACTTCAAAAGTTAGTAATCTAAAATTTCCTCACCCTCAGAGAGGCCACTATTATTTTGGACAGTCAACTTTTCAATAAGACACAGGAATTTAAATAGTAGTCTTATTTCTGATCACACTGATTTAACCAAATATGGTTTTGCTTGTAAACCTTAAATTTAAGGAAACAATTGGTAGTCTTCACACAAGGAACTATTAATGGAATAACTAGCAAAGTATCAAGAGTTCTCCTCTGACCCTGCTTATTTTACAACAAAACTTAAAAAGCTAATATATGCAAATATCAGCAGTTTTTTAAAACAGATTTATATTATAGATACTTCAAAACTCTAAGTATAAATATTTAGCAAAACTTTGATTAAACTTTCAGAGTTTATCTACAATCTCCCCTTCCAAAGGTAGTTTAATCTCTCTATCTTCACATTTTAAAATGGCAGAACCCTTTTATACAGTTGAGGGAGAAAAACTTCTATATTTCATATTGATTATTTTTTAAAATTCAAATCCATATTTTTAAAGAACAGAACTCAAAGCACAAAAAAATTCCTCATAACAATTTTTTCATCTCTTAGATTGCAGAAATCATCATCCAGGCAACTAGGGCAACAGGCTAGGTCTTAGAAATCCTAGAAGCAACAGAAAAACATTGGAAATATTTTTGACTTCTGGGATTTTTTTTCAGCTATCATTAGAGTTCTTTAGTTTCTCAGTCACTGCAGAGTCCCAAACCCATCTCTTTTTTCCTACTGTTTTCCTTGGTTCAGACAGCCAGGATGCAAATGATTCTATGCAAAGGACGAAAAGATGTAACAAAAAAATAAATTCCCAACTCTTTTATATCTTTTGGATTCTCCTAAGTTAGTTCTTAGGAAATGCTTATGAAAGGATAAATTCCTACACTCAGTCGAAGTTAGACATCAACTTCAATAAAGAGTGCATTTCACTCTTCCCTAATTTCATAGCCATCAGTGTCAAAATTGGCAACAAAGCTTCGCTGTTCCAAACTGAAACAGACTTTTCTGTTATAGAAATGAGCAAAGAACAAAGGTACAAGGAACCAAAAGGGATTTCTTCATGTTCATGAGTTAGAGAGCACACCTGAATGCAGTTGGAAAACTGAAATCCAGTTCTTTGAGGTAGAGCAGACAGCTACCAGTATGGGGTTCCTACTCTCTTCTATAACAAGTTACATGTAGGAACCCAGTGGTATCATTCACCTATTCTACAACATTATTACTCTAAGACCTCAAAAATAAAAAGCCAACAACAAACCCAAACCCTAAAAAAAAAAAAAACCAAAAAAAGCAAAACAACAACACCCCTAACCCACCTCCCCTCCCAAAAAACCCAAAACAAAACCATCACAACCAAAAAATGAAGCTATTAAAACCTTTTAAACCCTCTGAGAGTTACCCAGGTTTTCTTGTGCTATGATATGACTCAAACCAGGAATTCAAGTGTCTTCTAGCTTTTCTAGTGTATACAGAAGTAATCCATGGAGCCTCCCCCAAGCAAATAGCTATTTTTCCTGTTTCACAATACCTAGAGACATTTTTAGCACATTCCTTTGTCATCACTCATATGACTCATATAGATTTAGGCATTTTAGTTTTTATTTTACTTTCAAGAATGTCTGTTGATGAATAACTAAGAAGCAGTTCAAGCTCTGCGTGCTTTTCACTTTATCATCTCAACTTGGCTGAAGAAAACAGTACACATGAAATATTTATGTTACATACCAGAAATGCTTCTTGCAGGGAAACAGCAGAAGACTGGGTTCAGTCCTGGCATGGTTCTATAGCACTTTACAAATATAACTTTCACTCCTACTACTAGAGACCGAAATCTCAGGCACTCAGCCTTCCATTTTGCTAAATGCACCTCTTATTTACTTAACTTACAGCAGTTAATTATGGTATAAAAACTAAAAAGTCACTATAAGAAAGAAAGACAGTTTGTGAGAGACCATTTAGTACTTGGACATCTATCCTCTCAGAGAACAGCAAGGACCAGCTTCTCCCTAAGGGCTGGGAAGCCCAGGAAGATGTCATGGCCAGGAGGGACAGAAGCCAGAGCATGATCTCACAGTACCCAACCAAGACAAGCAGGACAAAACCTGAGATGGTGGGTCCACCCAAAGCCCAGGTCACAGGGCAATAGTGCAGTGACGAGACAAGTCTGAGGTCAGGTCACAGTCAGGATCATGTGCATTGGACCTGCCAGGCAGAACCAAGGTCAAGCCAGCCACAAGTCAAACTCCTGTCCCAAGGTTCCTGCAGCCAGGCACAGCTGAGCAAGACAGCACCACAGCTTAGGGAGAGAGGAAGTGCCCAGGGCAGAGCTTAAATACAGCTCCTGGCCCATGGCAGTGGGTGGAGGCCTCAGGTGAGGCTGATTGGAGTCATTAAGGCTGACTAATGCACTCACCACCCTGACACATTGACCGTCTATCCTTCTAAATCATTTCCAATATGTACTCTTACTGTAGCATCTGACCACTTCAAATGAAAATTATTAGAGTTTTTGCCAAGATTTCAGAGCTTTTTTTTTTCTTTTCATGGAATAGAATTTGCATTCTGGATTTTCTATACATTATTAATATCTGATTGGCCTACCCTCGTCCTGCTTTGTTTTTTGCTTTTTTTTAATTTAAATTGTGAATTTGTTTTGGTTATTGTTTAGAATACCTAGAATTCACTTGAAAACCCATACTATTTTTCCACTTCTTTTCACTGTAAATTGAAAAACCCTGTTTCAGTCAAGCCTGATAACCCAGGCTGGTGCTATGACACTGCTAAAAGGCTTCAGGGATTAGCAGTTTTGGAGACATACTTACAGGCTATGCGATGGCTGCAACAGCCCCAGGAGTAAAAGGTCCTTTCTGTGGATCTATGAATGTAGTAAAACCAAAGAACAGCAAGGCTAAAGGGAATCTTATTTTCCTGAGCAGTCAAAACCCCACAGGATACACAGAATCAGAGAGAAAACTGACAGTAACTTTTAGAATTCTGGCAACTGCTGTGAGCCAAACAGCTGCTGCTGACAAACCAGGGAATGGTGTATCTCCCTTCTGCCCTAGTATCCCATATCTCAGCTGTAAGGTACAGCTGCACAGTTACCTCCAGGTGGAAACGAGTGTGCTCTGGTTGTATTCTAAGCCTGAAAGATGGGATAATTTCCAAACCAGAAGAAATGTTGCCAAGTTAGCATGATCTTGAGCTATTAAGCCTTGCTGACAAGCTGCACATAAAACACAAGTAGATGCCCCAAGGGTAAGTGTTGAATTTTTCCTCCCTTCCTGCAGAGTATTGCATGGATTTATGTCTAATTCCCTGTTCTTCATATCTACCTTGCCTGCATCTGTGTGTTGATAGGACAGCTGTTTTCAGTGTTTTAAGGATATTTAGACATTCCTCAAGTGAATTAATGCCCCGTGTCAAGTATAGAGACTCTTGATTCGTAATATATATCAAGAAGGTAAAATGCCTTAGTCCATTACTTGTTTCCAGAATGTATTTGTATATTCATCCTCAGGAAAGGATTAAAAATTCCTACATGCATAGTATTTTCTATTCTTTCCTACCACTAAGCTGTTGAATAGCAGAAGCTGTTCAAGTTTTTAAGAGGAAAGAGAAAAAAGAAATGTTTAAATGTAGATATTGAAAGCTAAACAAGCCCAAAATGTTCTCTCAGATAATAGTAAAGAAACATGAGAGATGCTCTAACGGATAAAATTGCTGTGAAACACTTGAACCAACAAAGCGAGTGTTTATAAAATGTTTACCTGTTTTTGTAATTTAAGGTACACGATTTCCTTCTATAAACTGAACTTTGTGAGTAGCAAAAATCATTGTGCAAGAACAGTGTTGCCCATGCTGACAATTTTATTGTCATACTCATAATATTTGGTGGTTTTCCTAAAGCTGTGGATTCCAACATTATTACATTTCAAGAGACTCTCAGTTTTAATTTCAAAATAAAAAATATTTTTAGTCGTCTTGAGTTTTAGAGAAAAGAATGTTTATATGCTAAATATTCAAAACTCAAAGAACAAATATGAAATATGTAATAAATAGAGCTTAAGAATTAATAAATCTGCAGGTATTTTAATCCAGTCAAGTCTTTTTATAAAATCTTGTTTCAATTTCTGAGCAGCTGAGATTATCACTTATACACAGTTTCATAACTCTTTTGTTTTGCCATGAGGTATTTGTATCACACAGAGCTGAAACTAAAGCTTCATGTAATAGCGTCATCTTTGGGTTCATTTTTAGGTGTATCCTTAGAGGTTTTTCACAAGTGTTTCAAAATATGTTTGCAAGAAAGCATCACTGCAGCCAGAACCATGTCAGGAGCTTAAACTTTAATAAGAAAACTTCTGAAAAAATGCTTTTTATCAGAAAAATTATGCCCCCTTGATTCAATTCAGCAGACCTTCAGGTCCACATCGTGTCTTGTTTCTGCATTCTAAATTAAAATGTCTTCTAAGTAGTAGTTGTTTCTTTTTTACAAACATAGAGAGAAAAAACAATGTGATAACATTTTAAAATTTTTTCTTAATTACCATAATGTTAAATACTTTAGCAGACCTTAAACAGTTAAAAGGAACTGAAGACAAGCATAGGCACAGAAGTCTAACACTCCACGTCTTTGCTGGTATCATGAACATTTCAGAGACATCTAAAATTACACACTGTGCAAAAAAAAGTACACTGACACTGTAGGAGCATACTGGTTTTAATCTGTTTCTTAAATGTCATCTAAGCCCTGAGAGGAACCTAAACTATACTTCTCTCATTGACCTCTCAGCAGGCACAGTGCTGTGTCAGGAAAGTTGAGATGTCCTCTCCTTCAGGCTTGGAAGGTTTGAACTGATAGCTCTCTCCTCTTAAACCTGGCCTTGACTTTCATTGTCCCTTTGGAAGAAAGTGTAATGAGTAATGCAGGGAACATAAAGGAGACATTACTTTAGTTCCCATTCCTAAAACTGTTCCCATTTTTAATCAAATGACCATTGAAGTACCCCATCTCTTTGGCAGATGCAGAAGGACAAACCCTTGTACTTGCTTCTCAGATTGTAAAATCAGAAAGCCAGAGAGTTTTTGAATCCTGATGTTCTTGGTATGTTTTAGGACAATTTATAATTTTGGATTGTGCAACAGTATAGGCTCTGAGATTCCTGTTCATGCTAAAAAGATTTATTTAGTGAGTACTAGTATCCTAGAAAGCATATTTATTTAGGGAAACCTTTGAAACAGTTTCCTGAGGTTCTAATTCATAAGCTTGAAAAGTTTGAAAACATTGAATGTCAGCTTCTGAAAATCAATAATTTTCTCCAGGTTCCTAAGTCTAGTCCCTTTTCTTTTTCTTTCCCCAAAGGTAGACACCAAAACACCTTTGAGAACTTGGGACCGAATGATGGGAGGCACCAAGAGTTAGTCACCCAATGTACACTGGTGCCTTCAGGACACACATCTATATATTCCTGTGTCTGAAAAGTTTTAGAAAATATAAGATTTTGATTCATGTCTACAGAAGCAAACATCTGAGGTTGTTTCAGAGGAATTAACTCTGAACTGAGGCAGAAAACAGATCACTGTAGGGTGTTGCCATCTTCAGATGCTGAAGAAATTTTGCCAGATTTCATCTACCAGCCTGGCAGCTCCTAAATCACAGAGATATTTTTTGAAAATGTTACCTACACTCTGTTGTGACTAATGATAGCTCAAACTCTAGAGAGCAATTTGGAGGTCATTCTGTGCCTGCTGCCTCTATTTCATCAGTCCTCTCATGGGGCACACTCCATGCTTTGGGAAATAGTTAGGAATTTGTTGTGTTTGTAGTGCTTTGAAGATGAAAACCACTGTAGATTAACAAGTTTTAGGTTGAAATGACTCTGATTATACTTCATAAAATGTTATTTATTTATTTCAGAAGTACCATAGATCTTGTTGATATCCTGATTTTGACCCTGCTTAATAGAAGGAAGGATAAATATTTCCAGTTCTTTTCCATTTAGCCATTACTCTTTTCCCGCTATCTTATATGTAAGTTGTAAAAAACAGAAAGGTAAGATGTGTTGCTCTCTTCAATATAAAGTTTGTCTTGACCGCTATCTAACTTGTAATTTGTAAAATCTTGTACAAGAAAAATGACTTGATTTGGCACAATTTGAAGCACTAATGTTTTTCAGCCTTTTACATTAAAAATCTCCTTAATCTTAAAGTCAAATATTCTTGCAGTTACATTTGCCCATTGTAAAAATTTTACCAACCTATGATCCCCCCCCTGCACTACGCCTCCAGATCATCTTCCAAATAAATTCCTTTTTAAGTTCTGTCTCGTCTCTTCTCTCTTTTAGCAATTTTGAATTCCAGATAGGAAGGGGCTCCTTTTCTTTCACCTCTGGCTAAGAAGAAGCATAGGTTAATAACTACAGCAATTCACTGCAATTAAACAAGAAGGCTGTCCTGTGGTTTCCCCTCTAAGGCCTGATCATAGTCAATGCACCATGCATAGAAGGGAACAGCTAGAATGGCAGGAACAACTCCTTCTGCATCTCAGGGAATAGAAGCATGTTCAGTCTGTTTGGAATCTGAGGGGATTTTGGCTGCTAACACCTGCTGACTGCACCATAGTGATTTTAGGCAGCAGCTCTCCGACAGGAACTCTGAGCTAAGATTCATCTATAGTCTAATGCAGACATCCTAAAAGGTTTCCAAACACATAAGCTAACAATCATGTCTAGTCTTTCTGGCTGCAGATGACTTTTCTATGTGAACATTGCATATCTAAATTGAAAATTCATGTATAGGTTATAATAAGTCTATCACATCCGTATAGATGACTTTCAATTGCAAATCATGTGAAAACCAGTCACAAATAGTGATCCATATCCCATCTTAAGGCTCCTGCTTCAACTTTCAGCTAATAGCAACTGAGCGACATCCTCTACTCAGAAGTACCAATGCAACAACTCTATATGTTTTTTCAACAGACTTACTGTACAGAAATTAAAATTTATCTTATTCTAATGCTCAGTAATTATACAATCAGTAAACAGCTAGCCAGCTAATAAGGCTGAGTAATGCAATGACCTATGGTTTAAGATTACCCTCCTGAATAACAAACAACCCTTTTTCAGGATACACATGCCTAGTATCCATTTTCTTTATCTAGGAGAATACTGATAAGAGTCAGGTTCCTGTCAAACTCCATGTTCTGCCCTGAATAGCAGAGAACAACCTACCAAAATACAGCTGGCGAGTATAGGCATTACACTGTGTCTGTAAAGTAAGAGATGAGCAACTTTACATACCTATATGAGATAGAGCCTGGATATTGCAGCTCTTTCATGTTGGGAACACTGAGAAGCAGGATCTAGTCCTATCCTCCATAGAATCATAGAATCATCCTTTGACCAAACACCACCATGTCAACTAAACCAAGCACTAGGTGCCAGGTCCAGTTGTTTCTTGAATACTGCCAGTTTTGGTGACTCTACCACCTCGCTGGGCAGTCCACATCAATGTTTGACAACTCTTCCAGTAAAGAAATTCTTCCTGATGTCCAACCTGAACCTCCCCTGGCAAGCCGGAGGCCGTTTCCGCGTGTCCTGTCACCAGTTGCCTGGGAGAAGAGGCCAACCCCTCTTGGCTCCCCTTTCAAGGAGTTGTAGAGAGCAATAAGGTCTCTCCTAAGCCTCCTTTTCTGCAGTCTAAACACCCTCAGCTCCCTCAGCTGCCCCTCATAGGACTTAATCTTTCAACAATTCACCAACCTCATTGTCCTTTTCTGGATAGGGTCCAGCACATCAGCATCTTTCTTGAAGTGAGAGGCCCAGAACTGAACACAGGACTTGAGGTACAGCCTCAACAAGGCTGAGTGCAGAGGTATAATCATTTCCCTAGGTGATTGAACAAAGATATTCACATTTTTGTGATCTGCTTCAGGACACTGAATCATTGTTCCTCTTACCTGTTGATCAGCTGCAGCTGCAGAGTACTGAGAGTGCTGGAAGCACATAAAAAGGTTCTTCTGATGGATTTCAAAATTTTTTTTTTTTTATTTCATGGAACAGTGTGAAGAGCATGATCTACAGGACAAGAGCTGTGACATGAGTCTATTTAATAGTGAAAAGCAAAACCATTTTTGTGGATCTGAACCAGGAGGAGGGAGAAAAATTTAGTGCTTCCCCATCCTTCTTTCCTATTGTTGAGGAATGAAACAAGGAGGATTCAAAACAACAGCAAAAAAATACTCTGTGCACCTTATTTCCATAATCTTTCTGGGTTTTCATAGTTTCACAAACGTGTATTTTAACGTATTTGATACCAGTCTGTGTAAATTTCAAATCTTTAGTGTTTATTTTTGACTTTGGCTTGCAATGATTATGATCTTTCAGGATAAGACAATGGTAATCCATTAACATTTAGCATTTTGCTTTGTATGCACTCTCCATCTATGCAGTAAATCAGCAGGTGGTCTTTGAATTGCTGGAAGACATGTAACCTTGTAACTTTGTAGAAAGTCTGTAGAGAAGAATTTTCAAAATTTTCCTTCCAGGTTAGCAATCTTTGTCAAAGTTTTATTCAAGCATTCAATCTCTCTATTGTCTGGAAGGCAGAATGTTCTTCGCTACCTGTATATAAAACCTCTCCTTCTGAGAAAAATAAGATTTTTACAATCTTCTAAAAAAATGAGACCATGTGTTGCATGTTGAAAATATTATAGTTTTAACAGTATATGTGACTTAAATTGAGTTTATAAATGTCAGATAATCTACCAAGGCAGTAGGATAGCAAATACGTCAATGTGACCTTAAGTACCGAAAAAAAGTCTAAAATTGAGGAAGAGTTTTTAATTACAGTATATAAATTCATGCATTTTTTGCATGAGAGTGGCTTCAAACTTAGACAACTTTAACGTCAACACACAGTTCTGGCCATCAGCAGAGTTCTCATAGTTACAGTTTTGTCCCAACGGTTGTTGATGCTTTCCGTGACACAATCGTATCCATTGAAAACTAAACAGTGACCAAACCTGTCACGAATATTGCGCAAGAAAAGTTCATTTTATAGAATAGAATAGAATAGAATAGAATAGAATAGAATAGAATAGAATAGAATGCTGTCCTAGAAATAAATGAAAACATTTGGGATTGTTGGGCCACCTTGTTATCAGGAAAATGCATAATTTTCAGATGAATGAGATGTGTTAAATTGTAGTTCTAAATTGCTCTCTGCTTGTAATCTGTGTAAGTACTCTATATCATCATTTATCTGGGCATCTGGTAGAGATAACGGCAGATGAGATAAGCAGCCAGCCATCACAATTTCAGTCTCTGTTCTGTACTCTATATCACATATAAATGGAAGTATTCTCACTGATCGTCAGGCAATTTGCATTCCTGTTTATCTGAATCCTTTTATTGCTAAGTGTCATCAAGGAGCTTTGATCTGATTGCAGTTAGAATCTATATATCCAAAGATAGTTTCTTCAGTTTCACAAAGCCCTTAAGCAGTACAGTGATTCTTTTTCACAAGTGGGATACAATTTGTTAGCTGCTTCTCTTTAAGTGTTCTTGACACAAATGTTCTTCTTGGTTTGTCTTCATGAGTTTGAGTAGGTGTGAAGCAAACTCTGCTGTCTTGTCAACCGTTGTCATAATGCCAGGTAACATGGAATCCAACTGTAAGTGCTTGTCTGTTGGCAGTGAAGTCTTTAGTAAGGCTGAACCTTGTTCATCTCTTATCTACCCAAAGGCAGGTTGGTGTTTTCCTGGAAAAATTATCTCAACAGCTAAACATATTAAAACATAGGTAGGAAATCACTCCACTAGAATATAAAAGTATAAGAGAATGTAATGTTTCTTGTCTGTGGTGAGATCTGGCCCTGGTAAAAATTTACGTTTCTTCTGACAAGTAATGGTCCTAAGAAATTCAGCTGCCTGTCTGAAACAACATTTGGCAAAGTTTAATTTCAGTCTTTCAATGTTGTGGCACTGCAGAATGAGCTAAGTATCAGGAATCTTTTGAAGTGCTGCAACATCCAGATGAAAGTGAACTGGACAATGGTTATTGAGAATTGTGGATGTAATTTGTCCAAAAAGCACTTGATGCTGAAGCAACTTTATGTAGTATACACTTAAAATAGAAAAATTCATCATATGTAACAAATGCTGGGACATTTCTGCTGCCTTATGCAGCCACATTTGTTGGTGCACAGTCTTGAAAACGAAAACTACAAAATGTCTTGACACTGTTGGCTTTTACAACTTCTTCAATATATAAAGTTCAATCACCACTGCAGCTAACCTAGTTTAGATAAAATAGTTGAAGTGTGTCAGATTTCAGTATGGCTTGCTTTCTCTTTCTTCCTTTCTTTCTGTCTGTCTGTGTCTGTCTGTCTTTCTGTCTTTCTGTCTTTCTTTCCATCTTTCTTTCTTTCCGTCTTTCTTTCTTTTTATTTTGTGCATGAAAATTGAAAAAAAATTAATGTTGTAGCAACAGACATGTTTAATATGATTCAAACAATCCATTTTGAATATTTTAGAAGGAAGAGATAAGCCAATTAAAGTAAGAATCGTGATCATATTCACTGCATTTAAAATGGGAAATGTCTGGTTTCACACTGATATTTGAAACTGAATGCAAGCTCCACAGTGGGAGACAGCGCTATGCTTAATAAAAGGTGGAAGTCAGTTACTTTATATTAATGTTTGTGTAATATGTTAAATTGCCAATTTTGTAAATTCTGCCTTCTGATATTCAAAGTTTAGTATTAAAAAGGAAAAAAAAATTACTTCTGCAACTCCCCTCCATCAATCAAACATACCTGAAGAAAACTCCTAAACTGAAACTCTGCAAATAGCATGTGTCAGAATATGTTTTCAGTAAAACTATAGCATTAATCATAAACTCATATGCAATTGTATCTGTAGATCACCTGATAATTTTCATTAAGCTAATAAATTTACATGAAACCATTAATTTTATGTCAAATATCAAATACTGGGACCAAAATTTATAGATAGAAGTTAAAAGTGTTTCTCCGAGTAATTTTTTCTCCAATTCTCAGTGTATGTTTCAAATTTGCTGTCTATAAAATAATCTGTCTTTTCATGGCTAATAAACAATTACTAAAGATACCCTGGACTGTCTCACAGATGTGGGGTGGGTATTTTATTTTCTTAAATTTGAACAAGTGTTGTTGAGTCAATAGAATTGTTACTGCTGGATTAGTGTTTCTCCCATTTAAATGACTGAATTTTAACTGCAGGTCTGTAATATGTTACTGTTGTACAGTGAATTGATTTTTATAGAAGAGTTTCATTTACTTGAAAAATGTCTACTCTTTTAATGAATGTGAATTACAGTACATTTAGATTCAATTTTCAAATAATCTATTTTAACTGTGCAGCATTAGTGTGTCACTACTCATTACAGAACATTTTAAGAAGCAGTTTTAATTGTTTGGAAAAAAAATATTTTACATGCTAATGAACATATCTTGAAATTAAAAGTAATATCTATATTTAAAGAATTTTTTATTAGATTGTGTATAATTCAATTTTACTAAAGTAGGATACTTCTTTTCCCCTTGAAGTCCTAGAATAGTTCTAGTGTAGGAGGATGTTGTTACTACTCCACTAAATTTATTTTACATATTTTTGTGGTATAAATATTGTCTCCATGAAATTTTCAACCCCCTTTAATGTAACTTCCTATTTCCAACAACTAATGGATTTGCCTCTGTTAGAAGTGGGATAATGGGTTAGCATTGTGACGATATGAAAGGATCTGGGGTCAAAATATATGTCTGTTTTCCCTATGGTTTCTAGTGCAGCTTGATATTTTTCACACAATAATTACATGGAATTGTAATTATGATATTTCTAACTAATTGTGGGGAGATGATTCTTTAGCTTGCTTCCAAAAAATTGAGAACTGGCTGTTCCTAGGGTTTTTTGATTCTTAACCACACTTCTGCATCTGGAGCACAGGGACAGCTACTGAACAAGCTGTAGCAGAGTCTAGGGACTTGAGGGTTCCCTTTTGCAACCAAGGAAACATGTGAAATGAAGTTCTGGGCAGTTCTGAGACTGGAAATAGGTAACACCACCTTCACGGTTACGGAAAAGAGTAGCATTTAAGCATTTTCCTCTACAAAGATGGGATTATCTATATTAGTACTACGGTGCGCCGGCTGGGCCAGGAGGGCTGCAGCTTGTCCAGAGGTGCCCAACACGAGAGGAGGACACTCTGTGGCACTGTGTGCCTCGCTAGCAGCTCCCTCGCCTGTGCGGTGGGAGGCACGGAGCCACGCGCACCCGGGGCTTATGGATTGCCCAAGCGTGGCCAGAGATCAATGAGCGAGGCGGCTCCTTTGGTTGGTATTCCAAGGGATAATTGTAGAAACTACCTCGAAGGGGTCCAGACATGAAGAAGGGAGGAACTTCCAGCCAAGTTGCACTTAAAAGGGGTACAGGGAAAGGGGCGGGGATGACACAGCAATGACCTATAGGAAGAAGGGAAGGGCCAGGCAGGTTTGGCTACCTTTCCTTAGGAGATACAAGGGGTGTCTGTCCACTGTCAATCAGACAGACCGAGCCTACATCAGGTCACAGGAATTCAGTGGGAGGATCCATTCTCACAGAGGGGCATTTACCCTTTGGAGCCAGCCCACCAAACCTCTTTATCTGGGCTATGTGTCCACCTGGGCATTCCTGTGGTTGGTTCAGTCACCACAACAATTGTGTTCTGTTATTCAGCGTATAAGAGGCATACGCAAATTTGTATTCCATCAGTTTAGAATCGGTTCTCTACTGAACTAAAAATGAGAAATTTTATTCAATTAGATAAGCTCTGAGTAGTTTTACTAGTCAATTTTCACCACTGGGATATTAGTTTTGTCATTTTATCTTCTTTGACTGAACAAAGGCTTTCTGATTACGTTTTAAAAGCTATAGCATAGAAAAACAATAGACTTATCCATTAAACCTTGCATCAGATAACTATAAAACTATGTGGCATGTTGTGGAAAGTTTTACAACTACAAGATACATCCCAATGCGTACATTGAAAGAAGAGCAGCGCTCAAACAAGGCTTTACCCGGCTTTGAGGTGCATTTTCATGTAATTTCTTTAGTACTTCTCTGTGAATTGTCTTCTCAAATCTAACATATTTGATATAGTTTTTGTCACCCCAGTGGAAATCTAGATTGGTCCTCAGACTTCCTTCTTCATCCACCGGGAACTTTTCAGCTGTTTTGTAAACGGTTTAATAGTTCTGGGTTTTGTTGGGGTTTTTTCCCCCCTTTTGTTATTTTTAGGCTTCTTTTTGCTTTGTTTTGTTTTTTCTTCTTGACTTATGAAGAATTATGGAACTGTCTATAGCTAAACACACATAGGAAACAGGATGTAATTAGATTTTACAAATGGGAAAGGATGTCTTCAGTATCACATTCAAAGGCTTGAAAGGACAAATATCCACTTATAATTGTGAAGTCTAGAGTTATCCATCAGTGTAAAGTCAGAGCTAGGTTAAAACACATGCAAATTTAAAGATTCTATTTGCAACGTGAGGAAAAAACCCACACCACAATGACATCAATAATAATAACTTTTTTTTTCCTTTTTCTAGAGAGCTTGATTATTCCTGTTTAGATCGCGTTGAAGCAGAAGGACCACTTTCAGTAATGGAGCTCATGGAAATCAGTCAACGGAACCAGAGTAAGTGCTGCTCTATTGCTGTCTTTATCTTACAGTGGAATATTTCCCCACAATTATAATACTAATGCCATCCATAATGCATATCTAAAAAGATCTATATCAGAAGTGTAATTGATATGACCACCTGAAAGATTAAAAAACACATTCACTTCTTTTAGCTGTTACTGATGAAGTCCCACTGTACCTGTTTCTCAGGGCTAGTTCAACAACAACAGTATTAAAATGTATGATGTTCTTGTCACAAAATAAAGTATTAGAATCAGACAAATATGGTACCCCATATTCAACAACCTTTAAAAAACAAATATATGGCTTTTATGAGTGTATGAAGCTTTGACAAGGAGGAAGAAGTCATATGTTGTAAAAGCCTGTCCACTTTCAGTTTCATTTATCAAAAAAATTTATTCCACTGGTATTTAATATCCTGGCATGGCAGAAAATCCCCCTGGTAGCCTTAACTTTATTTATCATTCATTAAGATTTTAATTAGGAAGTGTGAATAAGAATTTTTTATATTACCTGTGAAGGGCTTTTCTAGATTAATCAAATACCTTGCACTAATAGATTGCTAAAATGTATTTCGACTAAGAGCAAATCCTAATTTTCTTATATATGTGGTCTTCCCTTCACTCAGAAAAAGATTTTCTATTAAACACTAGGTAATTCTTATTTGTAAGACTTAATGATTATGAAAGAATTTGTAGTTTTCACCAAGATGGTAGCTGGTAGTTTATTTATGTGTCCCTTGCCTCTACAATATCAGCTCTCGTGAATAGTAATGCCTTCAGCAATTGTTACATTGCATTTCATACGGTTGTGCATTTTGGCTTACTGCTAAAGGTTCTGACAGGGAAGCTGCAATGGTTTCAATGAAGTAGTCAAAGCCTTTTCTGCTCTTTCCTCTACACGTACCCATTAAAACATTCGTGTTTCTGGCAGGGAAGTGGCAGCCAAGTGCTTGTGAAATTTTGGTATCTTCCTTCAAAGTTTTCTCTTCTTGTATGTATGCACTGCCCTTCGGCTTGTGTAGTGTGTTTGAAACTGCTAATCTCCCTCCGTGGTTACCTCACTGCCCTGCAAGTCTCATTTTGGCTACTGCTTCCCTCAAGAGTTACCTACAGGAGCCACAGCTCTTCTCCCGTTTATCCCTTGCTCCCGGACAGGGCAGTAGTTTGGTGCTGCTGGCCTCTGCTGGTGACAGATTGGTGTAGTCTGCACATCAGCTCCTCTCTCGGGCCCTGCTTGCAGTCCACATGTTCTGGGAAGCAGCTCTAAAAATATTCTCCATACGAGGATCTTGGACTTTTTGAGTAATACTAACAGAAGGAAATTTCCCCTCCACCCCATGATTCAGTGCACTGCTTACAGGGCACAGTTGAGTAAGGTCTGAGTTTACGGTATCCAAACTTTCTGAGAGCACATCTGCAGCAATCAGAAGTACAATTGTTTCCTTCATTGAAGGTAAGAAATTTACCCCTCAGGAAAGCTGTATTTGTGCACACATGAGAAATTAGCTGTACTGCTCATTGCCAGCTTTGCTTTGCACTATGTGCCTCATATGGACGAGCAGTGCAGTACAACTGAACCCTCAGGCTGCACATGGGAGCGTATGAGAATTGCTGATACGCAGATCCATTTCTTGAAAGAAACCAGTGTGTAAATCCTCTAAATCTTTTGGGGTAAAGAGCCCTGTTTTAATTTTGTGGTAACAATCTCACCTCAGCAGAAGTGAATTGGCAACAGGATAACACACCCTAGATCATCTCTGGCTCTTGCATTGGCTACACTGTCTCGGATTTGAGACAAGTTTAGAAGAAAATCTCTTATTTTGCTGTAGATGAAGTTTCATCCTTTGTTTAAAAAGATCTTTGAAATTAAGCATGAAATAAAAAGGCTTGTCTGTTTACATTTTTTTTAATATATGAATTGAGAAGATATTGCTATAATTATCGTATTTCTCCCTGATTCAGCTTAGAGCTGAACAAATAACCGAGTGCACAAGATGTTTATATGCATGTACTGTCATGTACTGTTAAAGCTAATGCAAGCTTGTAAAAATATCTCTAAGCATCTTCTTAATGAAGTTCATTGCAGTTTTATATGTGATTTTGTAACCAGTGCACTGAGGTAAATGTTATAATTTATAATTTACTAAGAGCTTAAATTCCCCAAACAACAACTTGGTAGCTAAAATATGCTGAACAGCTATTTCACTGAAAGTTTATGTTTAGATAAAAAGTGGCAGGTGTTTTTAAAGGAAATTAGGTGTTTATTAAACTAATTTTTAGCATATTCCACAATAAAAGTCATTCTCTCATTCTTAAATAAAAATACAGCTTTAGTTCTAGAACAGAGAGGCAACAGAAATGTCAGCATTAATTTAAAAAAAAATGAGATGTATGATTTTAAATTTAACAAATTTTGATAGAAAAAGCATTAATTAGACATCAAGTATTTTAAAATTTTCCATTAGAGATATGATGGAACTTATTTGATAAACCTGAACAATGCAGTTAAGTTTTTGTTAATTTGTGGATTTACTTTTAACACTAAAAACAAGCAAGGAAACAAAAAAAAACCCTCAAAGCCTTGAACAATATTTATATATTTTCAAAGACTTTCCAACAAACACATTTTGCTGTTTTTAATATCTGATAATGAAAGTTTGATACGTGGGCTTAATTTCTAATCTGCCATTCAGGTTTCCCTGGAATGACAGGAAACTTACGTGTTCCCTAAAAGTGTAATACCTTTGAATGATTGGCCTGCCCTAGGATGCCTCCATCTATGTACTAAAATGAGAAACACATTAAGGGTGGAAATTGTCTTGGCTGATATTGGTGTCTACAATTTGGACATCTGTAGCTGAGCTACACTCTTGTATGTTCCATTTTTAAGTGAATGGAGGTGTACTCATGGGATATGATTTCTCTGGCATTTCTTTCTGTCTACCTTAAGATGAACTGAACGATACCTGTGCATGTCTGTTCATCTCCAATGTATGTAAAAAGAACTCCTGTCAAACTCCTCTTGAGTTCCTGTCAAACCCCAGCGACATAACTGTTTACTCTATGGACGTCCATAACTCCACAGAGGAAACCAATGGATTATGTCAGCTATCCTTATAAAAATATACATTGTGGTTTAAACTGCCATGTGCTACCTCACTATTGCTACATTGTGAAAAGTGCATAGCCACAGTATGGTACTTATATGGATTTTCAAAGTTTAGGTACGGCCCCTACTGAGAGTACAGGAGAATACAAAATATGTTGAAAAGTATTTACAGCAGACAGTGAAATAGTAAAAAGCTAGATAACTCCTGCAAGCAAGTAATATAATTAGATGCTTTCCAAAAATGATGACAATTTGGAAGGGGTAATATCATTCCTTGCATCACCAAAGAATTAAACTCTGAAATGTGGGGGTTAACCAAAAGTAATTCAGAACAAAAGAAGAGTCATTACTAAAAGAGATGAAAAATTTTAATCTAAGTGAGATTAATCTATATGTGTACTGTCATTACTATATCTTTTCTTCTTTGCACTGCTGCCTTTATCAGAATTGCTCTTTCTGTGCAGCTTAACAAGGAGGGAACTCAAATCTCCTTGTTCTACTGGAGTGTATAAAAACAAATGTGAGTGTGAATGAGGGTTGACCAAAGTAAAAAAAATGCAAGCCAAAATAAATCAAAGACACAAACAAACAAAAGAAACTCCAGAACAAAAACAACAAACAGCACTGTTTTGAATACTTTCAAATCCATTAAATTTTTCTGATTATTACCACCTGTTTAGAAATGTTCTTTGTTAATTTCTATCCAGTCGTAAATGTATTTCCTAGTCCTTTCTGGTTTTGCCATTGAAAAAAACCCTTTTCTGTTAGAACTTTTGCAGTGCTGAACTTCCATCTTAAAAATATCACCATGTTTTATCACTCAGACTGTTGAAAAATGGCTGAACTTCTAAACTTGTCATGTACAGTAAATAGTCCTTGTTAAAGAGCAAGTCTACAGCTAAATTTGTACAACAGTCTTAGAAGTTACTATAAAATGAAGTATACATTACTGGATGTGGTCAAAAGATATACACCACCCTGTCTGGTGTTGAGCCTAGCAATTTTCCTCTCTTGTGTGAAAATATGACATGTAGAGCCTCACGACATTTTGCTGCTTCACGTCTAAAAATTGTGTTTCTAAGTTATGGTTTTAAGGTGCAAAATTCTGAGAGTGAATAATGCAAAAAATTGATTGGATACAATTCAGAACAAATATAACACCCCCCCCCCCATATAACCTGACCTTGTTTTAGCACTTTTGGCTTGAAGAGCTGTACCATGCCATGTTCCATGGCATTCTAAGAATGCAAAATGTTCCCATCTGTAAAAATAAAGGATTTATCTAATCACGGGAAGCACGCTCCTGTTCTAGGAGCTTCCCATTTTCTGCATTAGTAAATGCTTAAAGCTGATGTACATAGGGGGATATTGGGTAGTAAATGGCTCCATCTTATCAGAGCATTTTGCGACACTACCTGGCTAGTATATTTGTTGAACTATGCAATTTCTTGAAAGTATCAGAAAAAACTAATGAAGTTCTAATGAAACAAAGTTTGGAGGAAATGTTCTTGTTACATTACTTTATTCACTATGGAGAGAAGAGAAAAAATAAACAGTTCTGAAATAGAGTCCCATTTATGCATTTTTCAAAATGAAAAGGTCAGTTTGCACACTAACTCTTTTTTTGTTTAGAAATTTGAGCTGAAAATATAAAAAATAGAAATAAAAACATCATAAGCAGCAGAAACTGGTATGTGAGGTACTGGGCATTTTAATAGTCCGTTATTATCATCACGCATTATTTTTAAAATTTTGACTTTTTGCCCAAACTTGGTACAAGCTAAAAAAAAAAGAAATTTTCAGTTTGACCTACTACTTTTTACTTATCATTAGAGTAGCATGTGCCCTTTAATCTAGAATATCTCTAGTGTGTAACATAAATTTAACAGGTGTTCTGCATGACCCACAGGATTCTTAAAGATCAAAAGCCTTATATTCCTCCCTGTGATACAATTTCTCTACCTTATTTTAGTTTCTGGACTTTACTTTTGAGACAATTACTTTAATTTGTTTTATTCTTTTTTATTTTCAATAATTTCATCTAGTATGCTATCTCTTGAGATTACAAGTGTTTGGGAATAGTATTTCAGACACATTTGGCATTCTTTCACAATAAGGGTGCTAAGGTTAAAACAGCACGTTCTAGGTCAATGCATTTTACCTGTGTGACTGGAAAATAGCAGCAGATGTGAATGATGATAAAACAAGATGGTCTGGCACTTCATGCGATAAATGATTATACACAATTAAAAGCTTGACACATTTGATCAAAGAGAAAACACAAATTTATCAGAACAGGAATGGCCAGTAATTGCTGCCACCACCAGATTCAGCTTCGGAGGGCAAAGCTACAGCTGCTGGCAACAGAATTAACCTTCACTCTGGAGGCTCTCATGATGATTTAGATTCTGTAAGAATAGCATAAATAATTCTGTTTAAAATAAAGCCCATGGAAATCACACTGTGGCAATGCAGTTTTGCCAAGATTGAAGTCTACAATGATAGAGACACAATGGTTTTTCAGAGAGGGAACAGCAGGACAGCTCATATGTGAGTGGTTGCACTGAGGCTGCCAAAAGAGATCTAATTCCATCTTTTTCCATCCAGCAAAATTATGTAGCACAAGAGGTTTTGTAAACTGCAGAAGCATTCAGATAGCTTCCTACATACTGCAGGGGAGAATGTAGCTGTGTACTGGGAAAAGCTAGAAAAAAAATAGATATATAAGCTAACCTCACCAATAATATCTTCAGCATGAAAGGGATTTTTAAGCACCTGATGTTTAACAGAAACCAGGATTATTATGTTGGAACACAAGTAAATATTGAACTCCTTAGTGATTTCTCATTGCAGTTTCTTGCCACTGTCCATATTCCAAATCTCAACACTGGGCTAGACAACAACTCACTCTTTATTAATGAGGAAAGTTTGATCTATAGAGAAGCTCCTCACCATAATCGGTTTACAACAGTAATTAAAATTTTTTAAAAAAAGAAAAAAATCTCTGCTTCTTCCTGCTAGCATACCGATGAATAGATCATAATTTTAATCCAAAATGCAAAATAAAAAGGAGAAAAAAATCCAAGGTCATTTAAACTTGAAATATATTCCTAAGTGCTAAAAAATGAATCAGGATGTGTTTGTGTAAAATTTCAAGGGGCAGAAAAGCAGGACTTAAAACCTGAAGGATCTTTTTATGCATGATCATGAATACTGATTTTTCTGACTCATCTGCATCCCTATAGAGAGAGAAGAAATAAGCATGTTTTCCTTTGGGATCTTAGTTTAAAATGCATCCCTGTGGGATTTAAGTCCCAACAGCAGACTGGAACATGAAAAACAAAATAGCATTTTTCATTTCAAGTCAGAAATGCGTCTCCATTTTTTTCTGATATTCTAATGTAACATAAAGGTTATTGGATTTTGCATAGCAATGCAAAAAACAAGAAAGCAAAGCAATTAAAGTCTGCACTGAACAAGAATAAGCATTCACATCTATTTTTCATTTACCAGAAAAAAAAATGTAGCGACATTATTGATATTATTAGTAAAGAGATAATTATTTGCAACATTTTAAAATACATTTTCAAATATTTTCTAATTTTTTTTTTATTTACTATTCTTATATTTATTAAACAAATGGAAATTGTCCCCAGCTGATATTAACCTTTTATATGGGTTGGCATTTGTACTTTCTTAACCTATGACAATTTTGTAAAAAATTAGAATACCACCATCACAAGTAACATGGGGGTGACATTGCGTGGCAATTTGCGTCTTCATAAAATACCTAAATCTATTAAAAGTGTCTCAAATTAAAGACTTTTACTTCTTATTTTTAGAATGTTTCTCAAACTAGACTTAATATCACATATTCTTCCTTCAGATTTATTTCTCTGCGAAGTATCTCTGGAGCCAGAGATACAAAAATACACATGATACAAATTAATATGCAAGGACCAGCATGACCTCTATAGAAAACAGAACGCTTTTTTATAAATTAAATTCTAGCTAAAAAGTTACACACTGTAGGTACCTGAGCCCCTGGTATTGCAAAGTTCATAGGTTCAAACTCTTAAAACTCTTGTCGTCATGGCATGTTCGGTTCTGAAATAGACACCTTGCTCTGTGAGCAGTGAGGGCAGATGTTTTAACTTCTCTCTCAGAATCTCAAACAGCCAACTCTTGAGATGACACATATAACTGCTATTCTTTAAACGGTTCACTTTTCTATATTGGAGCTACATAAATGTGAAAGGAAACTGGACTTGATCCTGAGTCTTAGGACCTTTTCCCACAAACTTGGCATAATTTCTCGACAAATGAGAAATCCTGTATCCAAGACAAACTATGTCTTGAGTTTTTTTCCCAGAGATTGTAATATCATTTGGCAAAAGAAATGTATTTCTGTTTCATAAAACTAATGATTATTGTCCAAGTTTGTTTAATGCCAGAATTCATTTATTATTTTAATGGGCTGAATAGTCTTCTCTAAAGTCTAATTAAACTTTTAATAGCCAGCATTATCAGTGTGTTGAACAGTAATGAAGATTATTGTACTGCCAATGTATTGTGTCCTGGGAGTTCCCCATATCCAGAACAGTCACAGTACGGGAGGGTTGCACAGGACCATTATAAGGGTCTGCACAGCTCTTTTTCTCTGGTGCCCAGAGTGTAAAGGCTCCCACTGACTGCTGTTCTAGCAGGGTATCTGAATGAAGCTGTTACAGGCACTCTAGAGCCAGTTTACAGAATTTCCGGAGCCATGTTTTCCAAACCTAGGGCACATGTTTTAGCCCCTTGCAATCAATGACATCTCCTTGTATCCTTCAGCGTGAGAACATGAAAATAGAATGTGAAAGGAAAAACTGTACCAAGACTATAAAAACACATTGAGAACCTCAGTTCTAATTTTGTATAAAACCAGCTCCAGGCCAGGGTGAGGAAACACACTAATGCAAAATGCAGACTTTGAACAGTAGTTTCTGGGTCAGTGCCAATAACACTGTAAAAACAGCTGTAAAAGCAAAACATAGGTAAAAAAAAGAAAAAAAAAGAAACAAAAACAAAGACAAAAACAAAGACAAAGAGAAAAACAAACAAACCAGAAAACCCAGAATAAACCACACCAAAGTAAATGAACTAAAGCCACAAACACCGAATCTGTCCCCTCTGGCAAAACTCCATAAATATTTCTGCACTTGTCCTCCCATGCACTGAGCTCTTTAGAATATAAAACATATCCTATTTCTCCCTCTAGAGAGAAAGTTCAGTTGACAGCCTAGTTATGATAAGCAGCCTGTATTTAACTGTGGTTATTTACAAATGCAAATTAACATACATTTTAGAGGTTAAATGTTGTTTGGTAGTTGTTGTCATTGTCTTTTTATATTTTTTTTTTTTTTAATTTTCTAGTGAAAATTATTCAGTATGAGGTCCTTGCCAAGAATTAAATGGACCAGAAAAAAAGTCTTTGTTCAATTTATGATGATGGTTAAATTAGTTACCACTCATTTATGACTATTCTAAATTATATCTCTCATTTTAATAAATGCACAAATATCCTTCAATTCTTGTACATCCTATGCAATTCATTAATTCCATTGGAAGGAAAGAAAAAACCCATAAGAAAAGATGTAAAGAAAAAATGCTTCTTTTCAAAAGCCTATTTTAACCTTAAGGGAAAACAAGCAAAGTAAATCCAATTTTAGGCATCCCTTCCAATTCTCCACTCCTGGTGTTGAGTTTCTAATTGAAAAGATTTCCCCAAAGTACATGATATTAGAGCAATGATATGGGTTAATTGCAGAATTTATTGGGTGGTGATATGGAAAAATTAACATGCATCACTGTGTAATTCAAATAATTTTCTATGGCAATCCTATGAAATAACCTCAATTCTAATGTAGGATAATGTAAGCTTTTTTCAATATCAATTAGGAATGACATCTCATAAGTCCTGCTGGGAATCGCATACCCTGATACCACTGAAAGTCAGTATGAGTTGGCTTCCAGTCTTCCTATAACCCCAGAAAAACACCGAACAGTGTTTTAGGCTACAACCTCTAAAAAAATAAAAGGACAAGGAAACAGGAATCTCCATTCAGCAAGTTGCTAAATTCTTAAGTATTCCCTGTCCTGGGTTTGAGATAAACAAGCACCATAGGTGCAGAGGTTTGAAATATGATAGGCAGCATTACCCTAATTCATCTCTTGGCTTTTCTTCAAGTTTAGACAATTTGGAAGACAGGGAGGGTGGGTGTCTTTTTGCATAAGCATCTGGGAAAACCCTGCAGTATGCCAAATTTTTTTTTTTTTTATATTTTCAGTCACACTGTTACAGGATGTAATAAATACGTTCCTTTCATCCTTTAATCTTCTCAACTTGAATGTTAAGGGCTAAATAAAATGTTAATACTTAAACTTTTTTCCCTTTCTTAAAAACTCTGAAGAGCATTTTGAAAAAAAAAATACGGCATAACAGAGGTATCTTGATTTTGTTTTCTTGTCAAACAGAAGAAGAAAATGAGAAACTAATATACGTACTAGATAAATAACTGCTTGGTTCTATTCAGTAGCTTTTTCTCCTTTTATAATTTTTTTCCTATACCTCCAACTCCCTATCTTCATTTTAAACATCCTCTAAAATTAAGCTTGTTGCTGCTTACACAGTACTAAATTTTGTGATCATCGGCATCTGGCTGAAAATATTTGCTGTAGTTCTTTTGGGAGCAGGGATCTTTTCTTTTGATTTTAAGCTGCTACTTTTTTAGATTTAATATTTCATAAAAGTCTTGATATAATCTAGGAATTAATTATGTGCATAAATGATAACAGATAGAATTGGAATCAAATGCAGTGATTCATTACAAATTTTATAACAGACACCAATTTATACTTTATCCACACACTTGCCTTGAACCTCCATCTTGTGATTTCCCTTTCTATCCTAGTCATTAAAATTATATACGAAAAGAATACATGCAATTTGAAAGCTGACTTTTCACTTTATTTGTTTTCTTTTTCATCAGAGAGTGCAAGAAACTTTATTAGATGAAATTGCCATAGGACTTTACCCTAGTTGTTATATCATATTTGGCATATGATACAAAAGAAGTGGCAGATGTGAAAGCTGATAAAACAAGAAAGGTCTGAAATGGAGACAATTCCCACTCTAGGTAATTAGACAGTACACTCTATGAGCAAGAAAAACACTGAGATTATGAGTTTGACTTGTTTGGTCAAGGTGAAAACATGTGCAAATGTTTTCCAGGAAGACCAGGAGGTACTGCCATAAGTTTGCACCCAGGACAGTTTGGTTGCAATTGCTAGCGGCAATATCACCAATCTATCTCAGAGCACTTGCACTTATTTAGCATCAACAGCAGGAGAAAAAGTGAGCTTGCAGATGACCTAGTACTGACAAGAGCTGTTGCATTTGTGTATAGCAAGAGGGGACACTTGTTTTCCCTAGATGTTAAATGCTGTCATTCAGAAAAAAAAAAAAAGTTGAAAGAAAAAGTAATAAAAAAAGAAAAGTAATAAAAAATAATACCAGTGTCAGGCCTAACATGATGCATCACAGAATTTCTTCCACTGTTTCCATCATGAGGACAGTAAACCTAAAAATTGCCATTATTGCCTGATAAATGTTTATTTTGAAGATCTATACAGAAGATTGACAGTTCGGCACAGTGTGAATGCTAGATCAATCATATTTCTCTATATGGATTTTAGATATACTGTAGAGGCTCAATTAATTTAATTAAGAGAGATCAACTCAGAACAATTATATGAGTAAATTCAGATGAAAAATTTATTACAGAATACACAAATTTAACACATGTATGCAAATGTATTGCTTGTTTGAATGTACTTGTAGTACCAAATTTCTTCTGCTGTTTTCTTAAATCTGTATATTGGGTCATTTATATTTATGTGTAGAATACAGAAATCATAGAATCATAGAAGAGTTTGGGTTGGAAGGTTTCCCTGAAACAGGTGCAGTAGCTTGCACTTGGTTCCATTGAAGCTTATGAGGTTCCCATAAGTCCATTTCTCAGTCTTGTCCTGATCCCTCTGGATGGCATCTCATCCTTCAGGTGTGTCAACTATGCAACTCAGCTTGGTGTCTTCTTCAAACTTGCTGAGGATGCACTCAATTCCTTCATCTACACCATTCATGACAGTATTAAAGAGTACTGGTCCAATACAAATTAATCCTGACATGAGGAGCACCACTCATGACTGATCTCCATCTGGACATTGAGCCACAGATCCCTAATCTCTTGATGTGATCATTCAGGCAATTCTTCATCCACTGAACAGTCACCCATTGAATCCATTTCCCTCCAAGTTAGAGAGAGGGATGTTTTGGGGACCATGTCAAAGACCTTACAGAACTCCAAATAAATTTCATCTGTAACCATTCCCTTGCCCACTGATGTAGTCACGCCACCAGAGAAGGCACTAGGCTGGTGACACAGCACTTGCCCTTGGTGAAGCCATTCTGGCTATCACAAATTACCTCCCTGTTCTTCATGTGCCTTAGCAAAGCTTCCAGCAGGATCTGTTTCGTGATTTTCCCAGGCACAGTGGTGAGTCTGACAAGTTGGTAATTCCTAGAATACTCCTTTCCATTCTTTTAAAAAATGGGATGTGATATTTCCATTTTTTCTGGTTACCTGGGACTTGACCTGATTGCCATGATTTTCAAACATCAAGGAGAGTGGCTTGGCAACTACATCAGCCAGTATTGCAAGGACTCTGGGAGAAGCAGTATAGCAAGTATACATATTTCTTTAGATTCCGTTCCTTAAGTTAAACCTATAAGAGAATGTGGAAATATTTTCCTACAAAAATAAATAGGAGAGATTAACAAAGTTACTGGTGTCCTTGGGGTTCTAATCTTTAGAATTAACTCTTTCTTTTCCTTTTCATTATAAATTTTTTAAATCTCACTTTCATTTCTCTTCATCCATCTCTTTCTCCAGAGAAGGGCAACAAAGCTGGTGAGCGGTCTGTAACACAAGTCTAGAAGTGGCTGAGGGAGCTGGGGGTGTTTAGCCTGGAGAAGAGGAAATTCAGGGGTGACCTTATCGCTCTCTGTGACTTCCAGAAAGGCAGTCATAGTGGGGTAGAGGTTGGTCAGTTCTCCCAGAAAACCAGTGACAGTCCTAAATGTTCCCCAGGGGACATTTAGGTTGGACATTAGGAAGAATTTCTTCACAGATAGGCTGATTGGGCATTGCAGTGGGCTGCCCAGGGAGGTAGTGGAGTCACCATCCCTGGAGGAGCTTAAGGAAAGACTGGATGTGTCGCTGAGTGCCATGGCCTGGTTGACAAGGTGGTGTTCAGTCAATGGTTGGACTTGATGATCTCAGAGGTCCTTTCCAGCCTAACTGATCCTGTGATTTCCTCAATTTTTCCCCTTAATTCCTTGAACTTCCTGATCTTCTTTAGATTGTTTCAACTTTCCGTTCTTTGTCTACTCTGGGCCTGAGTTTATCTGTCTGCTTGTCTGTCTATCCATATTCATAATTATATCCTGAATATGCATACTCTAATTTTATTCATTTACCAGAAGATAAGATCAGTATCTAGTCTATTTAGGCATTTGGACAGGAGAAAAATCAATAAACAATTTTATTGAAGGTAGGAGTGCAACTTCTTTGCTATCAGGTACGGAAAAGTGATTTTTAGCTGGAGTCCAGTGGCAGGCAGTCTTTCAAAAATTCCTTTTGGAGTCTTGAAGAGGGTTGCAGAGATCAGTCCCTCCAGGAATATTATAACTTGCTGCCTATTTCATGGCTGGCTTGCCCTGACACTCAATGCCAGGAAAGAGAAAGGGATGTAGTGAGGTTGTCTTTGATCATTGTGTGTATGAAACAGTAAAGTTCCGTGTGCTGCAAAGTTCAGGAAACAGAAACTTGATTAATTAATAAAATTATTTAGTCTTTTTTTTTTTTGATAATTTTTTTCAGACTCATTGAAGGAATGAGGGAAGCTCCCTCTCTTACTTGTCTTTGCAGCTTCTAGGTAGAATGCAGTCCACAGCAACCAGTTTGAGATGGCTATCAAGATACTTTTGATGTTTTAATTCTCCATTTATAAGAAACACCATACTGGGCCAAGACAAGATAGGGTATCTTAATTATGTTTTACAGGATGCTTGCAAAGAAGAATTTCTGAACAGACCAGAAATACCTTATAGAAAATAGGACATAAATGCAAGAAGAGTAGTCCAAATAGGTATTTTAGAGAGATCATCAATCAGAAAATATCCTACTCTGCTAGAGTCTATGGTTACCCCAAAGGAAATGCTTAAATAAACTAAACCCTGTCTTTGTCTTTGTCTTTGTCTTTGCCTTTGTCTTTGTCTCTGTCTCTGTCTCTGTCTTTCCTCTTTCCTCTTTTTCTTTCTCTGCATAATTTTCCTCTTTTTCCTTTTAGTCCCTTTGTTTTTGGAATTTTTTTTATTCTAAGTATTTTTCTCACAGAGAAACAACTGTTAGTGCACTGAACATTCACTGAGGAAGGTTTTTGGAACAGGTCCTAAAACACTCAATATTTTATGGTTGTGTTATGACAACAAAAATTCCTCTGCAAAAAGTACAAAATCCTTGTATTTCATAGTGATTTTCACAGTCAAACAGAATGTTGATCATCTATTTGCCTTGTTTCTTTTTTTTCCTTTCTTTGAGAATTGCACCATAACTTATAGATCATGTTCATAAGGATATGTAAAATGAAATTTTCTTTAAAATGAAAACTAATCCACTAATAATATGTTAGAAAGGAATCAACTGTTAGATCAGCAATGCAATCACTCAATATGTGAGGAAGCAAGTTCAAAGCATAACTCTTCAAATTCTGTTTTTCTTTTCTTCTAGATTAATTATATAGGTAAGAACCAATGGAGTATTCTAGAGTGGCATAATCTGTGCATTACATGAAAATTTTATCACTCTGAATTTATTTGTAGCCCATAGTATGGAAGATATATCCAGCATAAATTGGAAATTGGAGTCTCTGCTCAGAGATGTTGAAGTGAAAAAGAGCCATAAAACAGACTAAGCAAGTTTTGCTTTGGAATAATCTGAACCTCGCAGTTGTGATAACCTTCCCACAGAACAAGAAATTGAATTTTGACACATAGATAGTGGTCACATAAATAAAAATTCGATTACAAAGTTGGCTGTTTGGGATGGAAATGTCTAACTTTCTTTAACAGAAATTCTATTTTAGAAAATATTTTTTTGAGAAGACAAAATTATTCCTTAATTCTCTAACATAACCAAATTTTAATTTTTTAAGGTCAAGACATGCTATTACGTAGAAAAATTCTTAGTCCATTTATTCTTATATCCAGAAATGTGAAAGTAATTATGATGAGAGTCTTTAATTGTAAAAATATTATTTATCTTGGGTGTTTCAGTAATAAGACATTATTATTTTTCCTAAATATTACAAATTAGTAGTTCTTAGTACAATATCTTGAGTTCTATAATTCAACTGTAATTCCGTAGAAAAGGAAAACTCTTTCAGCATAAGGTATATGCTAGAAACATATAGAAATGCAATTTAATACAGTTGTCATCCAGAAGATAATGGAATGTGTCTGACCTACACACACGTTTGTTCTTGTCCCATGTCTCTTCTACACCCACCTGTATGAAAGCCTCTGTAGTTAAGTTTTTGTTTGATGTACTCTAGATTTAGCTAGACATCAAAGGGGTTCAGAAATAACTTGGAAATAAGTACAAGTAATCCCACAAGTAATTCAGTAGCATCAAGCTGAGCTGTTCTTTTAACGAGAAAACAAAATAAATATATCACTTATATCAGCACAGGTTTTTAAATTAGAATTCTGAAATTTTATCAGATATTTTGACTACTTCAGTAGACTCCAGGTCTATAAGTAATATAGATCTCTTCCATATATATTAAAAATACATAAAATCCCAGGAGAGAGAGGGAACTCTAACTATTCTTTAATCAGATATGCACTGCTGTTCATTTTGCTTACTGATGAAGTGAGTTCGGGTTCACATGCAAGAAATATTTAAGTTAGCAAGTATTAAAAAGGAATATACTTTCCACTTTTTGCTATTTAAAGAGTTGAAATAGGTTTACTGCACTTGGAACTGGGCATTTGATCTGCTCTTCTAATGAATGTAGTTCTTGCTGTAGAAAGGCTTAGAAATGCCTTCTTTAATCAAACCACCACAATTTAGAGCATTCCTGATAGTTGCTACTGTATAACAAGGGCAAGCTTCTTTTCATGCAGCCTTAGGAAAATGAATGCAGCTCTCTCTAAAAAAGCTGTTGCTTTTTGAGAGCAAAATATGTGCAAATAATTTTTGACTGTTTCTTTTGATGGATGCCTGATAAATATTTAAAGTTATCAATTCATATACTCAAGATAAAATTATTTATTGTATTTCCTGGCAAGCCTCATATTTCATCATATTAGGTTATAATATATTTGAGTCTGAATAGATCAGTGTTTTCAACTTTTGAATTCACTCTAATGGCAATGAAATGAAAACAGAAATCATGATTACCACAGTAAGAAATCAAAGACTAAAACATCTAAAAATTTTGTCTCATACAACCATGAGCAGGAAAAAGAAAGAAAGGAAAAATTAGTCAACAAGCTGGCTAAGCTACAATAAATTACTACAATATAAGGCCTTCAAATTTTTAACCCATGCAAGCAGATTAAATATGTCTGGGAAGATTTACGACTACTGAGGCCATCTGGCACAGATGGGCACGTGTCTATGCTGATAAAGTCTCTTAATCTCCAGAACAAGGACACTGCATGCAAACTGCTTGTTAAGGATAGTTCCTGGGATGTACTGGACCCTAAATCCAGCCCAGAGATTATTTGAAAAAATACTAGTTGGCAGAAAGAAGTAATACTTCATATTGGTGACTGAGGTCCAATACCAAGGATGAGTCACTGGCCTGGTTCATTTCCTAGTATTGTAGCAGTGGACTACTGTTAAGTGTTGAAAGATAAGGACAAAAACCCAAGTTTGCCATCAGGCTTAAAGTTTCTAATCAAGGATCTTCATCTGGACAGGAAGTAGTTTTGGATCCATAAACTGAAGAGATTTGAAAATTGCAAGGATGGACCAGGTTCTCCTTGAACATGCAGAGAGAGGGCAGCATTGCAACTCCGGCAGTGGTGAAAGGAACATGCTTTGGGAGACACATTTATGAGCTGTTCTGAGGTTGTTTATGAGTTGCTCATAGGCTGAAAATGGTGGCTATTTTGGTAGAAGTGTATTTTTCACTAAGTGAGCCAAATTAAAAGTCTTTAATTAGTGACTTGATTTTAAATTGATTTAGTAGTTAAGTATCTTTTTAACAATGACCAAAGCACAATGATTTCCAGAAACAGGTGGTGGATAGGAGCTATCTATATAGGGTGGCATATTTTAAAATTCAAGAATAGTCAAAGTGCTTCAGATACTCTGGGATCCAGGTACAGATACTCTGTAGCTGTGCCTTCTTGATGACAGCCTGAGCTGCTCAAATAATCAATGTTTCTTGTGATCTGTGTGTGAAAGAGTGATTTATATTCCCTTTGAAATAAAAGCTGAGAACAGGACAAGAAAAGCTGTCACTTTGCACTCTTTATTGCCCTCTTTGCCCTATCTCACATATCAAAGAAGGTATTTCACTACAAGGTCACATGCTTGTCATAGGTGAGGCTGGTAAAGAGTCATAAGGGCCATGTAAGGAAGCTAGAATTACTTTAATGCCTACAGAGAGAAAAGAAGGTAGGAAAGTGAAAGAGAGATACATATGTTGGACTGCAGCACAGGCACACACTCAATATTAGGTCTAATGGGAAGTAGATTGCTTCCACCAAAGAGTTCTGGGAGCAACTAGAAAATTCTTTTCTGGGTATATTCCATTTTAGCAAAATGAGTATGGAATAGTAAAAGGAAGGTTTTTAAATGTCCTTCCTGAGTTTTTTAAAGGAGAGCAGCAGATTTAATTGTATTTCCCCCTAGAGCTGATAGGAATGATACAGCAACATCCTCAACTCTGCTTCAAGATATCCCAGTACTCATTTAGGTCTCTTAATATTCTATAAATATCAGTGTTGTCAACAGCAGGAAAGTCAACAGAATGAAGCCCTGAGATAATAGATTTCTTCTTTGAAAATCAAGAACATAAATTAATGAGTGAATAAATATGTGACTTGTGGATATTGTTTGTGACTACCAGCCACTGGCAAACAGAGAGGTTGTTACAAGGGAAACATAATTTAGGCTGGTTTCTAAAAAGTAGTATTCAAATCCTATCTGTGCTGGAGCCTAGAGTTCTCTACCTTCACTGAAGTTTTGAGGTAAATCTTCCTTCATCTTCTCCTTACATTAAGCTTTCTAAGAATAGAGAGTGGTTTTTATTCTCTAAAGATATATTTCATCATCATTAAAACAAAAAGAATTAAAACAACTCAGTTCTTCTGGGTAAAACGTAATGGACTGGAAGAAGTTTGAAAGCAAAATCCTGGCCACTGTGTTACCATTAATTCCCACTAGTTTTTATACTCGGATAAGCAATTTTCAGTATTCTTCTGGGCTGCAGCAATACAGACGTTTGTGTGCTTTAATGTTTGGCTGATGTTAAATGATTTCCAGGATGTCTGGCGGACTGCAGCTACTTGACTCCCAAGAAAACAGCAGTGTTTAAAAAGTAGTTGTGGTGTCCAGTGCTTGGGATTGCAAAACACATGCCCCATGTTCAACATAGTCCCCAGTAGATCCCTAATAAAAGGTTTTTTGGTTGTTTTTTTTTCTTTTACATTACATAGCACACCTGACTGTCCATTTCCTAGTCTCAAAAGTCTCTTAAACATCTGTCTGTGTTACAGCCTTTCCTGCCCTTTGTGTCTGGCTCAATCTCCCTGTCCCAAACCCTTCTCCAGAAATTTGTCTCCCTGCTTTACTTGCTCTTTTCCCGGCTTTCTTAGTCACTTCCAATTGAAGAGCAACCTGCCCCTGCCTCCAAAGGCTCTCTGTCAGCATGAAGCAAACAAGCAGCGTTTATTTTCCTGCTGTGCAGTTGCAGGTCTTTTAAAGGAACGCTACACATAGTACATGGGGGACAAACAAAGCAGATATTCATCTTAAGGATAATTCACCTCAAACATTGGGCACTATCCTCAATTTAGCTCAGTTTGTGTTCTCTTTTTTGTTTGTACAGTTGCTTAATTACATAAGGGTAGTCATCAGTCCTGACATCAAGGACGCATTCAGTCAAACTCTGGAAAGTGCTTCTCAAGCCCCCTACTCACCATTGAAGTGGGGGACTTGCAGACTGTGAAACTCAGAAAGTAACTAAGTTTTCATTTATTTTTTTTTCCTCGCCAAGAATGCCATTGAAATAGGCACAAAAGGTAGTACATTTCAGTATAACACTGGAAAAATATGAGGAAATATAACATATAAGTTTAGTGTCAAATATTTTTAAATTTTCAGTGTTACCATCATTTTTCATAATTTTACTAATTTGAATACTGAAGAAGATAATTCTTTTTTTTTAAAAACTTATTGAATATAAATTTTAAAACTCATTGGTCAATATAATGTATTTCAGTTAAATGCTGTGAAAAAGCAGTGCCCACACAAGATTAATGTACAGGAAAACATAGCGTGTAATAGACACTTTTATTATGAATATAATTTACTTGAGAATATGTACCATCATGGCACAGTCTCTGAATCTGCAGTCAAAAGATATGAATAAAAGAAAGCAAAAATCCAGAAGCAAGAATATCATCTTCATACTATTTTTACTGTTACTGCTAATCTGTACAACACTTACAGAAAATAAGGACTCCACTACATGAGGCAGTGTGAAAGAACCAAACAAAAAGATTGTCTCTTAGGTGAATAACGTACAATCCAGGCAAATGGTGGATCCAGAAGGAGTACTCCTCAATGTATCTGTATATCCCTGAAGAAATTATGAGATTATAATGATCAGCAGTTGTAGCCATAAACAATGGGAAGAGCAGATTGACAGAGTACCTATTGTCGAATTTTCCATGGGAGTCATAGAAAATCATAAAGCTGAAAGTGAAGAAGATATAAATGAAGTATTTTTGGAAAAAAATAATATTTTCAGCAAAGGCTACACCCAAACAGATATCTGCCATATCGAATAAAAAAGAAAAAAATCCATTGTGATTAGCCCATTGCATGACACTTAGTAATGAGAAATATATTTAGCTCTATTAAGAATTTCTCAGGGCATAACATTTGCTTCAGAGTTTTTTCATACTGACTTTAATTTTGAAATCTTCCTGCTTTCCAGGAAAGAATGCTACTGAAATAAATTATACTATTTCATTAATAGCTATCATATATTTTCCTACAAAAAGCCAAAACCAAACCAAATCAAAACAATAAAAAAGTAAATAGAATGATTAGGCTTTACAACTGGAAAAAACCTCAACTATAGGAAGGTTGAATTGGAATATATATTAAAACTCCTTCCTCTTTACCTATCACTAATTCAGAAAGATATGTTTTTAATGGACCCTACTTTAATTACTGCACGTTATGTAAAACAAACCCATTTACATAAGATAATGACAGCATGATAGGATTCTCTGATGCTGAAATAATGGAAGTCAATTGTTATAATATATATTTAATTAAATTGAAGTTAAAAGCTTAGGAGGCGTCTTTGAGTAACTGACAATATTAGAGACTTAAGAGGCTGAAACAACCTTCCTGCTTATAGTGAGAAATTTCCATTATCATTTAGTCTAATTTGAAAAGATCAAAGGCCTCTCTTTCTTCTGTTTTCCATGCCATGTATTTATCTCATTAAATAGCATTAGATTAATCAACAGCTTTTTTAACGTACCAGTTCTTATATTCAGCAAAAACCAAAAGAAGAGATAATGACACAGAGAAAAGCAAATGAGTACTTTCAAAGGGCAAAGTCAGTCACCTTTGCTTATAAAATACGAACAAATTTAGCAATAATAAGCTATTCCCAGCACAATATCATGACTGAAGATAGCTCCTAGATTAAAAAGAAATCAAAAATGGGTCCTAGAATTGCTCCTTTCTGCTCCATTTTTTTGTAGTAGACTGCTGTCAGTCAGAACCTCTGACAAGGCTGGCAGCCTGAGCTATGGGGATGAAATTTTTCTTGCCCCAAATCTTCCATTACACAAAGGGAAGGCCATTTTGAGTGCTTTTGTGAGAAGTAATTTTCAGGAGAGAAAATAAAAAGTTCAGATAATAATTAAAAGTAGTTTTCCAAACTACATTTACATTTAAAACTAATAATCAGATTAAGCTGGCTGCACTTAATGGCAAATATTTTCCTGCCTCCAATGTAATTGACACATTCCCCTTACACAAGTAGGGAAAGCACCGTTCATTTATTCAGAAAAATAAGTCCATATTAAAAGTTGTCATATCTCACAAGAATGTGGCCTCACATGCATTATGGAGGGTTTTTTACTTTCCTCTGAAAGAGCTTATCATGGTTGTTGCTGGAAACATAACTGCAGGAGAGTCAGTGGTAATGTGTCAAAATTTGACTGTCCGTTCTACTGCCAATGCACAGAGCAAGGCAATGTGCTGGTAATGCAATATTCAAGCACCTTCAAGCCACTTGTCTAGAACTGCAGTTCTCATTTACAATCATCCCTTTGTCATTTTAAGAGGCACTCCTTTCCTCTGGGGGAGTTATGTGAATGATATTTCCACGTATGATTCTGATGAGATTTAGGATGCCATCCTGCTTTTCTCTGTAGAGTTTCCTGAAGTTAGATTTTCAGACGAGAAACAGTACTATACTCTGAAGTCTACTCAGGGTAACTATTTTAAGGAGTCAGTCTGTTTTAGTAAAACAGAAAATCCACCTAAGTGTCTTCCATTTTCATAAGAATTTGATATAGGAGAGATGTGGTGTTCTTTAAAAATTCTATCTGTAATACAACCTAACACATATAAAATTATCGGATAATATCTAATCTTTAGTGGGTATTATATGTTTTTAAATTGTTGAATTCTTGTAACATTTCTTTTTTATTATTTAATATGACCCACTTTTGTAAACAGAAGAAGTAAAAAAGTGTTCAGCTTCTGTGAAATGTCACTTAATGTGAAACAATGTAGGTAAAGAAAATGAAATTCAGTTCTGTGGAGATGTTATGACAAGCTATATATGCATTTCAAAGGGTCCTGGAGAAATTAATGGCCTGCATGTAATCCAAACCACAATTATAAACTCACTGAATTGGAACACCTTAATTCTTCAGAATCTACTCAATAAGGAAATGTTTCTAGATACTAAGAACATTCTAAAGTTTTCCTATGCTTTTGACTAAAATATATGTAAATTGCTTTTTCTTGATTGTGATACTTAACTAAATAAAACCTACTTCATTCTCATCTTGTAGAAGTAATAGAGAAAATCAATATTTTATAATCTTATAAATTTTGTAAGATCAAAAGCCAAAAGCAACTCCTTTTTCCGCTCTCCATTTTTACTTATTTTCTTTCAGTAGATGCACAAACTAGATTGGTAAGAACATCCATAGACTGCATATTATCCCTCATTCCTTCTATGTGTTAGTCACAATCTAGGCATTAATCAAAATGATAGAAAACAGTGCAAATGAGATGGCATAATAATATGGGCTCAAATTAACACATTCACTTTAATATTCACTCACATAGAAAACCTTTCCAACTCTCAGATGATCCATTAGGTTGTTTAATGAGTTAGAAGGTACCTCTAAGCTGCATATATTACTAGACTATGGTTCCACAAGCATATTAAAAGACAATATACTTGCTGATTCAGAGCACTAGTTCTTTGGCCAAACACAGCTGGTCGGCAGATCCCTGAGGCGACCACGTTTTCATTTGAGACCCTGGGTAACTCTCAGGTTCATCCCTACTGCCATGACATGAGGCTGGAAGGGCGAGTCATTGACAGCTTTGGTGGCTTCCAAGGGGACAATTAGCAGTTCCTTTGTGAGTAAACAAATATTCTCTTTACTTACTTCACAGCAAAGCATTAATGATCATAATGTATGCCCATAAAAGTGGAAAGTGGTCCTGTGAAAGCCAAGACAGGAATTCAAGGATCCAGAAAGCGGATGAAAAAGACAGAAATGCCAAGTTGGACAGGAGAGAGGAAAATCTTGGAGTGCACAATCAGTAAAGTCTGGCCAGCTCCCTCTCCAATAGAATGACTCAGCCAGGAATCTCAGCTGTTTGGAGGAGATAGTATGGCTTTCTGGCTCTTGGGACTGTGATTCTGATTCACAGGCTGAAGGATCAGGAATATTGCATTGCTTGAAAACCTAAATCAATCTCAAGAGATTTTTTTTTTTACTCAAGGACTCAGGAACGATGACTTTTGATCCTCTATCCCCAAATTAGGGGAATTTGCATATCTTTACTGTAATTTTTTCCTTAATATATCCAGAAATCCATCTGAATTTTTTTAAGTATGAATTTTGAATAGGCCTCCTTTTGCATCAGGGATGGGTGTTACTTTAGGCTATGATCCTTACACAAAAACCTGTTGAACATTTGCTTGTTTTGAGGGGCAGAGATCATGTTGTCTTTAATTATCTGATATAAGTGTAAAATACACAACCTTTGAAATAGGACACTCATAAAACCACAATGCAATACAGAGAAGACTAAAACTTCAAAAGATAAAAATTAAGAAGTACATATGCACAAACCAAAATGAGTTATAAAGCAAAGTTTATCTTGCACCAAGCAAGCACAAACCTATTACCCAAGGCAATAGAAAGCTGATTGATGATATCATGATGACAAATGAATTCTCATTTTGAATTCTGCCTGCTAAGTAATTAGTAATGTCATCAATATCATTACTAGCTCCTCATTCAACTTCATCAGCAAGCTGTTCCCGTTGCTCATTTTTCAGCTTTTTTCCTTTCTGTGCTTCAGTCACAGGATGAATCTACATTGAGGACTGTTTCTAGCAACTACCCAAGGGAGCAACAAAAAAATTAGTTGTCAGGCACAAGCAGTCTATTGAAACTCTGAACTACATTTTAATAGCAACTGCATGATGTTGTTTTGATGTGGTCACTAACATGAGAATTAGTATAAATTGTGTCAAGGACGTCTTTATTTGTTTTCTGCAATATATTTAGAAAGTGACATAATATATAATGAAAATACAATTAATGAAAATACTTAGTGGTTATAACTGAGCAAGTGACTGCAGGACAAAAGCTTATTAAAAATGTCTTCTCATCTAATTTTCTCATGCTACTGAGATACGAAAAAGCATTGCCAAGGAAATTGAACAAAATACTGCCAATGTATATTTCCCCCAAGCTTCAAATGCTGTTTTTCATTTAAAAACCCACAAAATTTATCTTTTTTTCTAAAAAAAAAAAAAAAGAAAAAATTCTAATGAATGCTGAATTGCCAGTATTTGCCCTTTCTATTTTCTCTGCAACCTGATTTGTATTTTAACAGAATATGACTAACTTATAGACATTCTTGTGTTTGTTGTTTTATCTTTTTGGGAGGGGGAAGAGGGATGTTAAATAACTTATCCATTGTATTTTTTCACGGCATTAGGATTTTTCAGAATTTATTTTAGAAAAGCAGACTTGTCAACATTTATATTCATTTTCTACTGTATTTTTGGGGTTCTGAAACAAAACTTGCCAGACACATTTAATTTTTAAAACTCTATTTTAGTACACGCACCAGCTTTTGCTCAACTGGATTTAAGTATCTTAGTTTAAATAAGGATATTTCTGCACAGTTCGTTTACAGATTCTACTATTCAGAAAGAATTGTATCAAATGACTAAACAAGGATAAGTAAGGAGGAAATATGTTTCTTCTTAAAGCTGGTGTCCTTTTGAACAAAAAGTCAGATTACTTTAAACAAACGTAATTTTATTCTAAAATAGACTAAATAGATATTATGCTTCAGTCAAGGTAGTTTTCAACATTAGAATACTTTCTCTGGTCTTTTCATTGTGCTCCAGCTTTTGATCCCATTTTGCATTGCTGAACAGAAAAGAACTAAGAAGAGGTATTTGATTTTGTCCAAAGATGGTCAATAACTAATACCCTACATCCAAGTTACTTTGTTTTAGGCTGTCTAGTTCACCTGATCTTGCAGCAGGATAGAAAAATATTACAGTTTTGACAACATATCATTGATCTACCTGTGTCAAAAGCAGGATTCCCTAAAACTGTCTTTTCAACAAATCTCAGAGTAAACCAATGAAAAACTAAAACTGGTGCTCATGGCAGATGATCAGTAAACCATAACTCCACCTGAAGTTCTGTGGTAAAACCTGTCACAGTAACTTTCTCACCAGAGAGGAACAGGAATATGGTGACATTTAGTCAGTTGCCTAAAAAAACCGTCTGTGTCTCATCCCTGCCAGTGTGTCCTGGTCTCCAGCTGCCTCTGTGCAAGGGCTGGAGCCCCACACGAAGCTTGTTCCCACCTCTCAGACCCCTGCAACTGTCCCAAGAACTCTCAGGTACCAGATGCAGATGTTTTGGCAACTGAATTGAGCCCTCAGCGTTTGTCTGCATTATCAGCTGTTGAGATTAAGAGGAAAAAAAAGGGGAAAAAAAAAGATAAAACAAAGAGAGGAAAAAGAAAAATAATCTTTTAGGTCCATGGCAATGTGTTTATCTGCTTGAACTGGCTTAACTGCTTTTTAATGCTCTTTTAATCCATCAGTACTTTGAACTTTTTTCAGATTTTTAACATTGGATGTAATGAGACAGGGAAACAAAAGGAAGCTTTTGCTTTTTTTTTGTTTTTTTCTTTCTCCAGAGGTATAAGAGATGACTGAAATACACTGTATTTTCTTTAAAATTATTATTTTTATTTTAAGCTCTCTTAATGGCAGTCTTCAAGATGATCAGTTTTTTTATTTCTGCAAAACATTTTTGGGATTGAAATACTTTATTGTAATTTACCATTTGGTCTCACTGGTTTATTCCTTGCCTGTTGCTAAGAATACAGG
This sequence comes from Callaeas wilsoni, assembly GCA_013398955.1. NCBI lineage: Eukaryota > Metazoa > Chordata > Aves > Passeriformes > Callaeidae > Callaeas > Callaeas wilsoni. The sequence goes on from VWPU01011874.1 coordinate 68,777, forward strand.
ATATTCTGATGGGGTGTTTTGCTTTTAACAGGATCAGTTTTCTCTTTTTTTGGACACCTTAATTTGATATGCAGTTTGAAAGGCAAATAAAACAGTCTTAATTTAAATTCCAGTCAGAGGAAAGTGAAGTGCGATGACTACGCTCATAGTTAATATATTGATTTTGTTTAATTATAATAAACACCAAAAATGGTTTATTGCCAGACAACTGGATATGATTTTGTGTTTGGTTTGTCATAAGGAATTTTTTCTATCAATTTACAAGTTCAGTAACCTGAGAAATGAGCTAAATAGCAGTAAGTTTTAATGCAGTTATGGAAACATGCCACAAAAGTAGCATTTTTTAAAGTCTTATGTGCCCTATAACTCACCAGCTTGTTAGAGAAATGGTATCTATAGGAAACATTAATGAACCCTGAATTCAAATTAAATTTCAGTCTGTTTTACTGTAGTTAATGAATAATATGAGAAACTGACCTAAACTAACGTTTCAGGACTCATTAACAATAATTTTCACTAGCAACATTAGCCTTCATTGTTGCTTGTAAAACATTTTATGTAGCACACTGAAACTCAGGAGTCATGGTAACATCTTCTTGCAAAACGACAGTGATTTTCATGGATTTGTTCAGATCACTGTATTCTTGTGATAATAGTTCTTCCTTGATATCAAGTTTCTTTTCCTTGTTCCAAGATTCTCCATGCAGTGATTCATACTTAGAGCTCTCTGTTTTCTCTTGTTTTTGGGGGCGTTTTTTCGTGACCCTTTCAGCAGTCTTGAATTACGTAATTTTCAAGGAGTAAATGCTTTTCCTAAGCTTTTTTGAATATTAGGAATGTACCTTACAGAGGGTGATTGACTCCAGCTTTTACTGACTGTCAGTTCTTCATTGAGTTATTTCCTCAGGGAACACTGTCTGCTTCTTCTTCAACCTATGCATATGTAGACTGGTAACAGAAGTTATTATCTTTTCTAATACAGAAAGTCTTTAGAAACCCACAATATTTTACCTTTGATTTTTTTTTTTCCTCTTATTCAGTCCATTCTTCAAAGTGCTCTGAAGTTCTAGAAATGTATAAGAGTATTGGGAAGAGATTGTTCAGAATTTTTTAACATGAGTTTTTAGCCTAGAACTTGGTTTTGAGCTCATTTTCCACTTCACAAGTCCATAGCTCATCAGGCCTCTTGTATCAATTGTTTTATGATAACTTTCCAGATCCAGGGGAATTGATATGACCAGGCTGGAGAACCAAGGTTAATACTATGTTCTACATATTAGGGACATTAGGGAAAAAATCTTTTTATTTTCTTATATGTAGAGCATGGAAGTATAAAGATATTTGAACATGATTTCTTCTTTTAGATTGTTTTCATCATATACAGAATTTGTTTTTACATTTAAAATATTCTTTTCTTCTTCTATTTACATAGCTGATTTCATAATCACACATAATTATGACATCAGCTATTATATCTTTGTAATACTACTCATTATTGTCTATTTACAGTGGGATCTAGAGGTGAAATGAGATAGGAGGCCACCTGGTCCTAGCTTTTAATAGTATATGATAGGAAACATGTAATTTTATAAAATTGCCTTCTAAATAGATAAGATACTACATTACACAGGAAGGAGAAAAGCTGCAAAATGAGTGGGATAGTAGGAATTAAAGATCTGTGTCCTTTACTGTATTTAAACTGTGATTGCCATCAGCAAGATAAAGCAATGGCAAATATACGAATCCTGTTCTGGAATAAGTAAGGTGTGTATCCGAAGATACATCTGCATCTGTGTAAATATTTTTGGTATTTCAGATGAAGAATCAGATACGTAATCTCTGTCACCAATGGTAAATCTTATGAGGAGGAAATGATTTCTGAATATGAGATCCATAAAAATATACTCCAAACCACGCTATGAGTTTGTGATACAATAAAACAGTTACTGTTTCTAAACACAGGTTAAGAATGGAAAAAAAAATCCGTACTAACTTTCAAACATTAAATTCTTCCTTTCTAGAAATTCATAACAATTTTAGACAAGCCATTTACTGTCATGAAAGCAGCAGCTGCCTGGGCTGCTGCTATGAAAACTTCCGTATCACGAGTTAACTGAGCCTTTTTTTACTGGTGACTTCCAAAAGGTGTAAGGATAGAGAAACAGTCATATCAGAATGAAAATTCTGCATGTGAGTGTGAAAGCTAATAGGTAAAATCGGACATGTTCAATGATTTTCAAACATTCTTTTTATACATTTAGGAGATTGACAGTAAAGGCCCCATGGCAGTTTCCAGTCCCACTGCAAGTAAGCAGCTGACAAACCCAGTGGTTCAGAACCTGGGAAATAGAGGCAGTCTGATAGAGATTCAGCTTGTTCACACACCTTTGTTTAGATGGATTGACAAGCAACAAAGCAAATTTTATGGCAAATAGGCTCAAGTCAAATACAATCTCCTGTTTTTCAGAACAATTGGTATCCCCTACTTGCAGTCTTGCTTAAAGCGTCTGCTTAAGCTGAAGTTAACTATTATTTTAAAGGTCAAGAGACAAAGCTTTATAGTGTTTCTTCCTCTTGTCAGGAGTACTAATTCTGCTTAATTAAAATCCACTGCTATAGTCCAAAAGGGATTAATTTTAAATACCCCCAAAGGGAAATAATATCTTTTTGGAAATTTCCAGTCTGAAATAGTCTCAAATAAATTCAGTTTTCCCTACTGTCTTAAGTCACAAAGTGCTTATAAAATATAAGGAGATTTACAGGACAAGTTAAAAAAAAATCATTGTCAAAAATGCCTTGATTTGCAAAGTCCTTACTTTATAAACAATATTTAAAAGAGAGATGAAAATCAGTTAATCAATAGTTTTTATTAAGAACACTTGCATTATTAAAATGTTATCCTAGAATATCAAACAGGCAACATTTTTTAAATGGTGAACTTTCTCCTTGATTCAACTCACTTTGATTGTCTCATGTAAGATACCAATCTTAATATATAAAAAAGTAAGTAAATTTATTTTCTGCCTAAGAATCTTCGTCATTTTTCTTGACTACAGTGAAAACAAGTCTTGGGGTTACCTAAACTTGATCTGCTTATTTTTGAAACTAATCATGGTAAAACTCCAGGTATCTTTGGAGAGAAACTGTTAAGCAGTTTCTCAGCAAGCCCTCCATCATTTTGTCTGAATCAATGAAGTTTCTCAAAGAATGCCTCTGGGAGGAAATCTACTCTCTAGCATGTTGAGATATATTTCCAATGTAATTTCTATGATGCTCTGAATCTTTCATTACAGCCATGGACAATATAGGTAATATAGTCTTTGCAGGTTGAAGAAAACTAATGCAAAATAGTACTTTTACCTCACCTGTCTAGGATGACTGACAATTATAACCTGCCAACATACATGATTATACTATGTTCCTTGCCTGACTAGAACTTAGCAAGTAGTCAAAACAAAAATGAATAAATAAAATCATGTGAAGAACTAGGGTCTGGGAACATGAGGAGATAAAACTGAAGTGCTAAAGATGTTAGGCTGGAATGTGAGCAAGAGAAGCAGTGAAGTATGGTGATGGTAAGTGTCAAAGGAAATACTGAGGAAACAAGCTGGTGTGAGACAAGGGATGAGGGTGTGGCTCTGCAATTGTGAAGAGATATGAAATCAGCTGGGAAAAGGAAGCTATGGAAAAGCTCAGGGAATCTGTAGTATAGGACTATGTGTGACAAGTAAGAAAATACAGGCAAAGCTGAAATAAGATGTGAGAATGAAAAGGAATTTATATATTAAGCGAAAGAGAAAGGTGAGGCTATTGCATGTTTGTTCATGAAAGGCATGTCTGTTTTTATGTAGGGAACTAGTGTATGCAGAATCGAATTTGAGGTGGGAGTTGAATACATATTAAAGACTGAATAGTTAACAGCTGTTAACAGTTCAAAGCAGACCAAGAGCTATTTCCTTCAAGTTCTCTGGAAATGTTTATGCTTTCATTTTGAAAAATTTCAGTAATTGACAGATGATATAAGTTATATAAATTTTAATGGTATAAGCATAAGTAGTGAAAATTAATTTTAAATTTTAGGTTTTTGCCTTGATTTTCTAGGCACCTCAATCATATTGAAAGATGACATCAATTGGCTGTTTCCTTCCCTGATTTAGAAGGCTCCCTAAATGATTATATCAAGGTTTGACTTTAGGTCTCTCACACCATTGAATCTAATCTTAGGTCAGACATCCATGCTTTAAAAAAACCAACGACAACAATTTAGGAGTTAATTGTTTATAGCTAGTCAAATTAATCACTTGCTATCCCAAAATCAAAGGGCAAGTCAGGTTAGAAGAAACAAAGCAGTCACGGCCTTAATTGTGACCTGTCTCATACTTGTCTCCTAAATGGCTAATGCATCACAAACTGTATGCGTGCAGGTGTTTCAGTCTCAAATTTTGTTGATGCCGCTAAAGGTATAATTACCTTTCATTGATGCAATAAGGATTTATTTGTGCTGTGTGTTTCTGTATATGAAGGAGACAGAGGAGAGGTCTTTGTGAAGGTCTGGAGTCTGTCACTTGAGATACCTGGATATGTATATTTGTAAGGAAATTTCTCATGTCTTTATTTCACAGAACCACAGAGTGACAGAATATATTGAGTTGGAAGGGACTCACAAGTATTACAGTGTCCAGCTCTTGGCTCTGCACAGCACCATCCCCAGGAGTGACTGAGAGCATTGTCCAAATGCTTCTTGAACTCCATCAGGCTTGGGGCATACTATTAATTTTATTTCCCTTTGCAGGAAATATTAATTCATTGAATTGCTAATAATATAATACAAAAATTACAATAATACCCAATAAGGGGTCATGCTGATAGGCACTGTACAAACACATAATAGAATTTATAAAGTAACCAGGTGCTTATTTACAGGATTATTGTGATGGCTATAGTTCAGAAAATATGAATACCTAGGGGACAGGTCAATAATTACAAGTATGTAAAAAGAATTTTCAAAAGTGTTACCAGCAGGACTCACAGGAGCACAGCAGATTTTTTTTTAATTTGTACAGACAAGCAAATGACAAAAGATGCATATCTTAGGCATTCTGATGACTTTCAATTTTTAACTGTCCTTCATTGAAAGGATCAGTTATATCTAATAACAATAGAGAGACTGGATCCATCTAGATCTGTAAAGCTCCCTTTGCCTTACACTTCTCATTCTTTAAAATGTCTGCATTCTAGACATTTACTGGGAAATATCATAACATCTCTATTATTTTGACCAAATAGTTTGGATTATTTGTAGTATCAATAGTAATTGTCGTTTTAAATCACCTAAGTTCTTCTGAAAAAAGCACTGCAGAGTTACCAAACTCAGCAGTTTAAATCCTCATACAAAAGGGTTTTGAATTATTTAGAATTCACCCAACACTTTTGAATGGTCAGGAGCATGGAACTACTCATTCAGCAAAGAATTTGTGACTCACTGTACTGTCCCGTATTGAGGCATGTATGGCAGCTGGTTTGCCATTCATTGAGAAATGAGTTCCAGATGCCCTTTAGAGACATGGATTTTTTTAAAGCTATGTCTGCATTATCCTTTTTTGTTTGTTCCTTTGTTTGGTTTTTTTTTGTTTGGTTGGGTTTTTTTGCGGTTTGTTTTGGTTGTTGAGGGGTTTTTGGGTTGTTTGTTTGTTTTTGTTTTTCTGGTTTTTTTGGTTTTTTGTTTGTTTGTTTTTGTTTTTGTGGGTTTTTTGTTTGTTTTTGTTTGCCAAAGCTTTGCCAGGTTCAGAGTATTTCAGACCTTTCAAAGGAAAACTTTGGAGCCAAGGGAGTAACATTGATCATAAAGGAAAAGGTGTTAATATGTATACAATTGGAGAGAAAAAGTAAAGGCAGGAGAAGTTAACTGATGAAGAACAAAATCAGGAATATAATCAGACATCTCAGGATTATGTCTATTGCTTCTTCTCGTGGGCAGAAAGAAATTTCTTGTGTTTATTTGCTTCTCTGTGAACTGTGTCTGCCATATTGAACAGAAATATTTGCCATACTCCAAAGAATGTACTAATCTGCACAGCAAACTATACTTTCAATATTCTGTGGAAAGCTAAATTCCATGTTTATATTTCAGCTTCAGCCAAAGGATCAATAGATGGAAGTTTAAGTGGTATTTCAACAACAAAGATTTGAAACTCCGTTCAAAGCCCTGTAGTGCATCTGCATGAGCATTTTGCTGTAAGGGATTGCATGGAAACGAAATATGTTTCAGTGGCCACTAAAATTTTTCTTCAAGACATTCAGGTGGTGAAAGAGTGTAGTAGTACTCACTTGGAGATGGGCAATGTTACCCTGTCGTGGAGCTCCTTTGAAATGTTGCATTAACCTCTTTCCTTCTTCCCTCTGGCTGAATCACAGCAGCAAGGTATTTCTCCTTCTTCTGACCCCTATGTGACAGGCATAATGGTTTGACAGATCACAGCTAAAGCATGCAGTTGTGATTGTCATGTGGGATCACAAAGTAAGACAAATGATCTGTTTTTGTGCTGTAAAAACATATGGTACAGAAGTGTTACTGTGAGAAGGTGCAAACCAAATGCCACTTGTCTAAGTCTCATGCTCATGTTGTGAGACGTGATGGCTCTGTTCATAACACACCAGAAGGTTTTCTAATATCCTGGGTTCTCTTCAGCAATACAGCAGTCAAATACAAGATTACTGGCAAAGAAAATGGAATTAAAGTGAAAGCATATTGTCAAGCATCATATACTACATACATAAATGCACACCCAAAATTCATTAACTGTGAGGACAACTTGACTGTATAGCACAACAAGCACAGCCTAAAGCTAACATACAATAACTATAACACCAAGTGACATTATAGTGATAGAAGAAAGTGATACCAGAGTTCCAAACAACTCCACTTATTAAGCAAACCTGAATTTAAAGATGTGATATTCCTCTTACAGATACTTTTTATGCTAGCATTTATCTACATTCTTGAAATGATTCCAGCTTGTAATGCCACCTTTCATTCAACCATATAATATTATCAAAATGCCACAAATTAACTATTAGCAATATATATGACATAAAATTATTTCTAGACTGAAATGTCATATTTCATATGTCAGGTTTTAGTCTTTCTATAGTTTTTAACATGAAATAAAACCTCTAAAAATAAGGATATATAATGAAACTGCTGAAATTTCAATTTTTTTTCCTCTGATATTTCACTTTTTACTTAATTTATGTTATTTGATTTCCTGTCTTCTTAGTATATACACAGTGTAAGTTGACTCTAAGGCACTTGTGCTTGTGTTAAAACTATTTCTTATAGGGAATGAAAAAAAGTATAATTTGTAATGCTTTCTTTTAAAAACAAGGGTGGTGGGAAGGGCTGTTCATATGGCATGTGTTTTAGTCCAATGAGAACAGCAGAGAGAAAAATCAATAAATTAAATGTGCTGAAATCCCTTATGATCACCCAGGAAGAACTTTTAAATTAATTCCAAGATGACTAATGATGTATTGAAATAATTCTTTAGGTAGACAGAAGCAAGACTGTGACCAAAAAAAAAACCAAAACAAAAAATAACCAAATCAAAAAAGAACATTATATCCTTGTTTATGTTCCTATGGAATCGTGGTTATAGAAAGACAGACAAACAAATGAAAATAGTGATGCCATAATCACTGGTGTATTTAATTGGTTCTATCTGATGGTAAATTAGAGCTTGAAGAAATTCTGATCATCAATTTCAAATTGTGTAAACTATCATTTAGAGTCTGCTCCTCTCACTTATCCTGAATTATTCACAGTATCTGAGTCAATGCAAGCATAATTTCCATAAGGAAAATCTTCTGTTAAATGTGGATCAATTAAGAACCAAGGACTAGAAAAAGTTACAGCTTTAGTTTAAAATAAAGGACAGAGCAGAACAAGTACAGCTTTTTCAGCAATTAGTCTCTGCTGAGAGAAACCTCATGAATCACATTGATGGAACAAAGGACAGGCCAGTGGATTAGGGGGCAAAATTATTACTAAACACACTGTGTTCCCTGTTTTGAGATTTTTCTTACAATGTACATAGTCATGGCCAGTAATAACAAGGGAGCTCCTGCTGAGAAATTAGATAAAGCAAGCTCAAGCTGAGAAGAAACCCAGAACCTTCAACAGCACTGCACATTACAAAGGTTTTTCATAGTAATTCCCAGAGGATGTGATAAGACATAAGTATTATTGCAATGTGATGGAGACACACTCTTACACTTGAGAGGGAGTAAAACACGTTTCTGTATGAGCTATCATCTAGCCTTTGTCTGCCTCTCACTTATGGATATGTAAGACAGGAATATTTAGAGACTGTCGTGCCTAGATTTTTTTCCCTAGGGACTGAAATATTGTATAAGGGTCCTTGTAGCTTCATGTCGTGGGTTGACCCAGGTCAGATGCCAGGCACCCACCGAAGTCACTCACTGACTCGCCTCTGCAGCTGGACAGAGGAGAGAAAATTTAACGAAGGGTTCATAGGTTGAGGTAAGGACTAGGAGAGTTTGCTCATCAAATACAATCAAGAGCAAAACAGGCTCAACGTAGACCTATGAAATGGATTTATTACTAACAGAATCAGAGCAGGATAATGAGAAGTAACATAGCCCTTAAAACACCTTCTCCCTACCTCTCCCTCCTTCCCAGCTCTATGCCTACCCCAGCAGCGCAAGGAGACAGGGAAAAGGAGTTATGGTCAGTGCATCATCCATGGCTTCTCCTGCTGCTCAGGGAGAGTTGTTCCTCAGCTGCACCACTGGGTCCCTCCCACAGGAGACAGTTCTCATGAACCTCTCCAACATGAGAAAAAGAGTTTCCTGTGAACTGCTGCAATGTGAGTCCATGCTATGGGCAAGTCTCCCAAAACTGCTGCGGCGTGGGTCTGTCTTTCCACGGGGTGCAGTCCTCCAAGGACAGGCTGCTCCAGCCTGGAAGCAGGGCCCCCTCTCTCCTCCAGGTCTCCCACTGGATCCCAGCCTCCTCCAGGCATCCACCCGCTCCGGCATGGGCACCTCCCCCACGGATCTCTGCATTCCCCATGGATCCCCATGGGCTGCAGGGGCACAGCTGCTTCACCACGGCCTGCAGAGGAATCTCGGCTCTGGCACCTGGAGCACCTCCTCCCCCTCCTTCTCCACAGACCTGGAGTCATTTTCTGCATGTTGTTTCCCTCACATGTTCTTACCTCCTCCTCTTCTCTAGCTGGAATTAAAACTGCACCACCACCTATGTTTTGATTTTCTTCTTAAATCTGTTATCACAGAGGCGTTACCAGCCTCTCTCACTGGCCCAGGTTTGGCCAGCAGCATGTCCATCTTCAGAGCCGTCAGGGATTGGCTCTGCCGGACATGGGTGAAGCTTCCAGCACCCTCTCACAGAAGCCACCTCTGTGGCCACCCTGATAATAGAAAACAGGCCACACAAACCCAATACACTTCAGGATAAGACTTTGTGCTTGTCCGGGCACAGTGTATTCTAAAGAAATATCACCATTTTTGGACTAAATATAATTTAAAATTTGAAATGAATGGAACTTGAAAGTCACCCTTAGGTGCCCAAGAATGGATTTAAAAGACTAGAGGTAGGCGTCTATTTTAGAAATGTTACAAATTATTTTGTTCAAAAAACAGACTGAAGCCAGATTTTTCCAGTTATTTGTAAGAAAAGCTGTTACAGTGGGCTATTCATTATTTAGGAACACCTACAGATAACAGCCTGCATTATCAGTATGCAATCTATATTACACGATCTGCAGGGGCAGTAGAGAAAAGCACACACCTGAAAATCATGAACAAAAGAGCTGCAGAAAACATTATCCTTTTTCAAGGCATGCCAGGATTATCTTTAATTGCTTTATACTGCTACGGGCTAGTCTAAACTAGAGGGGAATTGCTAACACATCTATCTCAGCAAAAGCTCTAAAAGGAGATGTAGCTATTACTGATAAAAATATGCTTCTTTGGATACAGCAGATACCAGGTTCCCACCGAAAATAAGCTATGTGAGAAAGAAAGACTTTTCTTTGTTCAGAATTGCTGTGTCTACTTTAGGCCCTTGAGTGATCTAAGCAGTATCATAAAAAAAATCCCAAATGTCTATAGCTGACAGTGCTGTGCCAGTCAAAGTTTCTGGGGCAGACCCAAGACGTAGTTAGCACAGCGACAAAGGAGCTTGGAGTTATCTTGGTTATCGTACGCATCTCGGCTCAGCCTTGTGTTCTGTTTGAGTGGTCTACCACAGTTTAGAAACCTGAAGAAGGCAAAAGCATTTCCTAAGTGACAGCTCATGTCCTGCCTACAAAAGGATTTTTGTCAGTTTCACAGAGTAAAAAAGACTGGTATGTAAAAATAGATGTCTGGAGTGTCCTGAATATTTTGTTGTTCGAGAGGAACAGTGAAAAACAGTGTGTTACCTCTAGGTTATGTTTCAATTCAATATGTATCAATTCAATTATTGACGTAAAATCACTGTAAATACTTTATGTGAACCAAATTGAAGGCATACATGCAGATTTTCTGTAAATAAAAAACACTGTGATAATGTAAGTGAAACTAGATTGCCCTGTACTATTCCATGTACATTGCTACAGCAGTTAATTTTGCCTTATTTATCAATAAAGATTGTATTTGTAATGAAAAATATTCAGAAGAATCACACACATATAGGTTTGGAATTGTGGAAACTCCTAATTTCCCCTGATAAAGTCTCTTGCAGCTGCGACAAATCCCAGATTCATAATATTGTCCTATGATACATCCCAGATTCATAATATTTTCCTGATTAACTCATCTAAAGAGGAAAAATATTTTTACCATTGCCCCAGGACATGCATACATGTTCCTCTGTGTTTGTATACATCTTTAAACTGCAAATATGTTCTTTCCAGTGTTTGGTAGTTTTCTATACAGCTGTACAATTTCATTATATCATGTCCTTTATTACCTTACTTGAAGGAAGAAATACCGAAATAATTAATGGATTTACCTAAAGAAAATACTATATCATTTACTAAGTAAAAATGAATTTCTGTAAAAACTGAAGGAACTGACAAGGTAGTACAGCAAAAATCTAATGTGTAATGACACAGATGGACATGTGTTTTAATAAATAAGAATGACACCATCTCAAAACGGTGCCAGCTTATTCTACATAATTTCATAAGTGATAAAGCAGAGTGTTATAATCAACTGTGTCAAAGAGAGCATTCAGATCAAGCAAAATAAAATGCTTGATCAACCCAAACCAGACTGCATTAATAAATCATCATAAACTGTAACTATAGCTGTAACATGATTGTGAAGTATATTGTTATTGTTCAAAGGGCTTGTTTTCCACTAAATGGTGATATAATTCAGAAACACTGATCTGCTTTATGGTCTTGTCCAAAACCAACAAATCTTAAACAGGTCGGTAACTCCAATCCCCATTTCAAATCAAGAATGCTGCTTTAGTAATATGGTAGCCTATTTGATTTTTAAATACAGTGGAGCCTTTCTACAACTTAACAGTGTTGAGAATTTTAATAAAATAAAAATATGGGATATATGGACATAATTACATACAGATAAGGGGATCTGTCATGACTGCAATGTAAACAAGTGAAATAAAAATTCAGTTGAAAAAAAGACCAGTGAACTCCAAAGATGAAATAGATAGCTTTGTAGGGCTTAGCTGTACATAGATAATTTCATACAATTTCATAGCTGTACATAAGGCAAATTTGCTTTCTTCCATGCTAAAAGCCTATGGAGCCTTCTTGTTCCCTCCATCAGGAAGCAAGATTTTTCTTATATTCACATAGAGCATGTACCTTCTCCTAGCTATAGTTGCAACATTTTAGAATTCTGGATCATATCACAGTAAGGTTGAGGTATGAACAGAGGAAAAAGACTTCCTTGGTCTTCTTTAGAGAAGGACACTAGAACTGCTGAGTAAGAGATCAATAAATACAGTATAGATAAATATTAATTTTAAGATGCAATGAAAATTTTTATAATTCGTAACAGTTGAATTAGCACCTGTCCAATGTAGAAGTAAAATATCCAGAGAATGACAAAAAATATGCAGATCTAGAATACATTCAAGATGAAAATGCCATGAAAACAGAGGAAAGTATCTTCTGCTAAATTTAGAAATATATAGTGGAGCAAAAAAGTCAAATCTACTGAAAACATTTAATATGCAACAACTTGTGAATCAAATCTAACATCTTTGAAACTTAAGATCATGGAATCAAGGAATATCAGTGAATATTTAAAAACACATTTTAAAAACACTAGCTATTTAAATTCCGGTTCACAATATATAAGAACTCAGCAATATTAAATTCTCTTTATGAAATGTCTTAAAAAATCTGCAATTTAAATTGTAGTTCATAATTTTGAGGATTTTTTTTCATCCTAAAATGGAAAAAAGAGCATAACTGTTTAATTCACTACCAGTATGTTTACTGTACCTTTTAATTTTATTTGTTTAGTCTTTACACTTGGCAGCAGCAGCAATATTAAAAAACTGTTTCTGACATTGGTATGGGAAACTGTTTTCAAGGTCATGAAGAGCATAAAGGCAATCCACTCTCCATGTGATTATGTCAGAAAGACAATATCCCGTTCTTCACACTGGCGATTGTGAGGCTTCTCAAGCATGAACTATCATATTATTATCAGTTCAAGTCCATTTGATAAACATTCATTTTTCTAAAGTAAATAATAGACTAGGAGACTCTTGACTTACTTCAGTGACTCTTCCTTAACTGTTTAAAAGTATTGAAAAATAGCTAGGAAAGGTCATAGGCCATTTACAATCTATTAGCATTTTGCTCTTTATTGGGTTTTTATGCATGGTTTAAAACTGAATTACCTCTGCATAGAGTTGAAATGCATTTTTGCCTTTCAGGAAATTTTGTACATAAAATTAAATTGCATTATGAAATGCAGAGACAGTAGTACTAATGCTAAAAGGAAAGAAAACTTGATTGTGAGGTCTGATTGTATGTATGCTTTCCTATTATTCAGTTTTGTGATAGTAATTTTTATTCATGGAAAGTAATTTTTATTCATGGAATAACAACTGTAACTTCAATCATACTGTAGCTTTGTTTGTTTGTTTTGTCCTTTGTTAAGGTTTCAGGGGGACGTTTCAGCACCTGACATGCTTACACGGCACTTGTTAAGGTTAATGAGTACTGCACTTGCATGCTGTTGCTAGAATAAAGCCCATAGCTCTCTAACTGGTTCTCTAGGTCATAAATTATGAAAAGAATATGTTTCAATATGGTCAAATCAAGTTATATAACAAGTATTACAATCATAATACTTACAAAGCTAAATTATAAGAATTAGGGTTTGTTTGTTTGTTTGTTTGTTTGTTTGTTTTAGGATTTGTGAAAGAAACTCAGTAGCAAACAATGTTTCATGGTTTTCCATGTATTTTACAAAGGGGGACTTGTAAAATTTAGTTTTATTTAACCAGGAGAGATTATCTCTATGGAATGCAAAAATTATCCAGGTCCCACAACCAGCTCAAGAGACTTGAAAAGTCTGACACCTGTGCTGGCCATTTTTCATTTATCGGACTACGACAGAAAGTCCTAGTTTTGAAGATGAGAATAGGAGTCTTCATAAAACCTATCACTGTGGGCTGTGTTGAAACCATTATATACAATGAGCAGGTTTTTAAAAATTAATTTTAATTTAAAAAATTTAAAAGTACATAGTACGTACCAAATGATTCATTTATGCTAACAGAAACTTTTCTGAGAATAGAAAAGGTAGGAGCAGAATAGATAAATTTATTTATAATGTTCTTGGATTTGGTAAAAATTTTACCAAAGGAAGGTACAAGAAATTAACTCAAGAAATGAACAACATTATTTTAACTTATCTACTGCCAAGTTTGCAGAAAGTCATAACTTCTACTTGGATGACATATACATAATTTATTTCATGATTTGATGTTTGTGAACTCTGAATGTTGCAAAACACTGCATCTCTTATAGAGAAAAGTTCAGACCCTGTAAGATGTTACAAATTAATTTGTAGTGTATTCCAGGCATAAAGATCATCTAGTTCCAACCCACTGCCATGAGCAGGGACACCTGTCACTAGACAGGTTGCTCAGGGCCCTATCCAGCCTGGCCTTGAACTCTTCCTGTAATGGGGCATCCACTGCTTCTCTGGGCAACCAGTGTCTCACCATCCTCACAGTAGATAATTTCCTCCTATTATGTAATCTCAATCTCCCCTCTTTCAGTTAAAACTACTCCCCCTTGTCCACATACACTCATAAAACGTCCTCTCTTGTAGTCCCATTTAGGTACTGGAAAGCTGCAATGAGGTTGCCGCAGAGCCTTCTCTTATCCAGGCTGAATGGCCCCAACTCTCAGCCTGTCTTCACAGGAGAGGTGTTCCAGCCCTCTGATTGTCTTCATGGCCTCCTCTGAACTCATTTCAGCAGGCCCATGTCCTTCTTATGTTGCAGGCATCAGAGATAAGGTATGGGACCCAAATAATGGCTATTGGTGGCACTTTTTCAATGGACGGAACTTTGAAAATGTTGATCAAATTGACAAAAGATTTTACTCTGAATTTTCAAATTGATTTAAAAAAATCAAAGCTAGTTTTACATTGTTTTTCTCTTAAATCACTGAAACTATCTTCTGATGTTATATCCCCAAACCATTCTTTTTTAAGCAGATGAAATGCACCTTACACATTTTTAAAGAGAACATAATTTTCTCACTTAAGAATGTTGTCGTTGGTGAATATTAGGATGTGTTGTCTGACCTAAATATCTTATTTTATGATGAAAAAAGAGGTTAGATTGAACTCTGTATTCTGTTTTCTCTTTCATTGCTTTTCACGTCTCTCTTCTTCCATTTTGCTCAGACTATTTTATTTTTGATGCTTCATTCCTTATAGAAAAAAGTTCTGACAAATACCACCCTGTTAACTCTCTGAAAGGCAAGAAACAATTTGACCATGTGAACCCATATTGGTCTAGTAATCTGTGATCTAGGAACAATCAGGCATCAAACGGAGAGGTTTATTCTTGTAACAGTGTTCAAGTGTAATTCCTGTTAACCTGATTTCCCATTCTTTCAAATAAAATGTCTTTCCATTAAATCCATTACTGCTAAATCCCATAGTTCATGAACTACTTCTGACCTAGAAAAATTATCCAGAAGAAGAGTGAAGATAGAATAAAGATCAAATGAAACATAGAATATATAATGAAAAATATGTTTCTATGAATAAATAGTTTATAAGGAAATTATTAACAGATGATATTCATGGTTTTATACGCTTCATATAATTGATAATATTTTCATTTCCTCCCTTTCTTTATGTCATGTCTAGGCAGAATCATAATGTGGATGCAAGTACAACAACTTTGAAGAACATGACACTACTATTTAGCCTACACGAAAATTTTAGATGCACCAGCCAGTACCAAGTGAATCCTGTATCATGTCTTCTGCAGCTTCTGCTGCCTTTGAGGAGGGGACAATATTCAAAACACACTCTGTCTTCCCATCCCCTCAATCCTCAACCTCACAAAAAATTCAGTATCTTATGTTTATTCAAAGTGTGACATTATTCATTGGGTTGGAGGTGATTTGTGTAGATACGAGTCCCGCGGTGCCCTACAAAGGGTTATGATTCCAAGTTTGATAGTAAGTCTTTCTGTAGCATCATCCCATTCCAGATCCTACTCTCTTTGGGAACCAGACTAAGAATGCTGAATAAACAAGAAAGTCAGAAAAAAGGAAAACGACATTTTTAGACTGTTTTCTTCTAGATCTCATTGTCAAGATGAGTTGATCCACAGTATATATTTGGACTTTCCAAACTTCTGTTGCATTATCTACATGAGAAAGCATTTTAATAATTAAATTAAGGGTGAAAAAAAAGTCTACCACAGAGGACATATAGTGGAAAAAAGGTTGTATGTTTATTTGTCGTGGTCTAGCAATGAACTCAATAAACCTTTAAATCTCTATTACTTTTATAATGAGGAGATATACTGAATTAAAACCTTTAAAGTTTCTGAAAACATTTTCCCCTCCCTGCTGCTGTTGCCAATATGTTATTTAAGGAGCCCTCCACTGGCTGGTGCCATGTCTGTAATTTGTGTGCAATGGTCTCACTTCAGTCCAGTAAATGGAATTACTTACTTCTGGAAAAGCCCTTCAAAAAAGAGACATCTCAGTGTCCTGTAGGACACTGAAGATCAGCACTCTTAGGGAAAGGGTATAAGTGACTGGCTGACAGTAGGAGGGACAGCCAAGTCTAGCCTCACCTTATCTTGCATACAGGTAATTGAGAAATTGTGGCAACAGCTTCTGACACATTCAGCCATATCAGCAGAGATAACTGTCCTTTATTATTCAGGGCATCACTATCTGAATTATTTTTTGCAGCCTGCTTAGATTGCAATCTTCACAGGCTCTCACATTTATTTGAAATAAGTCCAGGCGGTACTGATCATTTTGTATTAAATTGGTTTGACAATGTAAAATGTCTTCTCCTAGGAGATAATCCATAGTTTAAAAGGAAAGCAGTAAAAAAAAATATGTAATGTTTTAGTATTGAAACATCATGTTTTGTCACTCTAAGAAAAAGATTTCATTTTTTTTCCTTCTAAATTCTTCTAAATTACTTTAGAAAGGAAATTTCTGTTTATATTTTGACAAAATACTTTTAAAAGCTTCAAATATTTTCATTCTATGACAACAAAACTATTTAAGTGAATTGTGTTTCAGGAATTTTATTTTTCAGAGGAAATTTTAAAAAAATGTGTTATTGAGACAGAAAAAAAAGACAATGTGATGAAATGTAATGAAAACTCAGATTATTGTGGTACTTGCATTCTTGAAGCCTGAAAACTTTCTTTCAGTCTATAATGACTGGAAGAGTCAAAAAAGAAAGTGCTGATACTAGGTGGCATTAATTTTGGTATAGTTATATAGCTGGGAGATGAGGAAAGAATTTCTGCTCCATCTATTTAACAGTAGAGAGAACAGTTACTCTCTAGGCTGATTTAGAGAAATTTTTAAGCCAGTAACGGTACTATTTCTTTCATGTGATTTAATGTCAATGATAAAAATGTAGAAGATGTTTTGTGAGCATGACATTTATGAGGAAAAAGTAATATATAATCAATTAAATTTGGCATATCTTCAGTCTATAAAAAGAATAAAAATTAAGGACTGACATTTAAATGATTTTCATATGTCTGCTACAAGATTTTCAAAATTTTTCTTTTTTAATTTGTTTTAGAAATGAGTTAAAAAGTCAGTAAGATAGAGCACAAATTTTTTGACAATTTCATGCTCTCAGAATATTCATGATACCTATTTTCCTGACGGCAAGCCCTTACTATTAATGTGCATAGGCCTGGTGAATGACATTCTGAAAACTAAATTATCAGAAACTATGAAAATTTGTGATGAATTGACTATGGACTGGTGGCAGAAAATATTTCCTCACTAAACTAGGGTTAAAAGTTGGTACTTTTATTGAATGTCAATATCAATGCAAGAAGTGTAACTGAAATACCTTCAGAGACACAGCCTGACTCCCCTGTAATTGAACATGGTGTGGTAGCCAACTTCAGAAACATTTCACTGAATTTCCTTTTCTTACGTAACATCTGTAGTTTGGTTGGTCTTCAGTCAGAGTCTGTCATTCTTCATGCACAGATACAAACTCTTCCCTTACAAATAAGAGGATAATTAAAAGAAATATGTCATTTATACAAGCCTTGGAAAGAGGCTAGTGTTCCATCATTAGTGCTTATTGTTTTGAGGGTTGTTTCTTTGTTCTGAAAATTCATTGAGGTATATTTTATTCTGAGGTAGACATTATCTAGGGGATAATATCCCCAAATATTTTCCATGGTAAACTGGATTTGCTAAGAACAAGGGAAATAAAAACAAGAGTGGAGTGGCACATGAAATGCCATAGAATATACTGTGTGGCATTCTCTTGCTGCTTCAGAAGGGTCGAGGCTTCCTGTCTGTTACAATCTATTTTACCTGCCTGTCCTGTGTGGATATCTTGGACATCTTAAGGAAAATTGTGTGCTGTTATATACCTGTTTTTACACAGCACAGTCCTACCCTCAACTTCTCTTGACTGTAACAGGAGGATAAACATCTACCAAAACTGTGCTGATAGATACTTAAAATGAGAGTCCTTAATCAGTGTACTGAATTCTTGTATCCATACCCTCTATTCTTAGCCACTTCTGAGTCTTGTGGGAGTGCAATAACACAGTCTTTATAGGAAAAGGCTGTTAAGGAGATGTAAAGGAGGAAGTAATAAGCTTCAAGAGCAGAACAAGTTTTCTGGAAGAAAAGATTTTAAGATTCAAAAACTGATGATATGAATTTATTAAATGCAAGTGCATACCTACTCATATTCCATATTTGGTTAGAACAGATGTGTGATATTGTTTAAATGTCATCCAAGCTTGGACCAGTGGCCCATGAGTACAAAAGTGAGATTAGGTTAGTATATTGGGGATTTCTGGATCCAAACTTGAACAGAAAAAAATAAAGGAGATGCAGTCACCTGGTCATTGGAATGGGATAGTTTGAAGAAGAGAAAGAAAGAATGAGTACAGAGTGGGATATAAGAGAAGCTTCTTGAGACAGATAACGCAGAAACCAACTATAATAATCAAGTAGCTAATTCAATTAAATCCTCCCCAGCAGTGATTCAGACTACAGTGTATACTATGTCCATAAAACATAGGGTTTAGTAGATCTCCATATATAACTCCTACAGCACATTTCTCACTACATCTGAATTGCTTATTCTGAGCTTTCCTTTAATTCAAGGGTATCTGAATGTGAAGTCACTTCATTCAAGTTATACCACACAAGATTCAGCCTCTACCAGCATTGTTTTTCTAGTGAAATGCTGTACAATATTGCTAATCTACTTTGAGCAGTATCACACAAAACAGTCTTGTCACTGATTAAGAACCATTCAATATTTTCTAAAAATATATGAAAAATGTTTGCTAGTACAGAATGGATTGGTTCTAAATTCAGAGATCAATAGTAAATAGGATATCTATCACCTAACACATTAGCAGACCTCTGCCTGGCCTTTTTGAGCGGTTTATGATTTTTAAATGACTGTGTTGCATTCACTGTGCATTCAGAATAGATTAAATTGGGCCACAAGCCAGTAACATATGAATTAGACAAACGATATGACTTATTGCCATCCTTTTAGCAATTATCTGGTGACAGATTGTTTTCCTCTGTTTAAAGTATCTGCTAGTAAAACATATCTGCTCATAAAAGATGATTAGTGTGACGGCAATTTGCTTGTTCTTACAAGGATATGTGGAATATTTATTAAAATTAAATAAAATTGTTTTAAAGCTAAGGACAACAGTCTCATTAAGATGTATCTACTCAATCTATTACGTTTAAAAGGAAGCAAGACTAATGTTTAAGTTTCAAACAGTGTCCACACTCCTTACAAAGACTTCAGCCTTTATTTCCCTATATAGGATATGAGGTTGTTTACATTAAATGTATGTGAGCAAGATTAATTTTCAGTTACATCAGAAGACTGAAATTCCATGCAAATCAACAAGGATTTTGTGTGCCTCATTAACAGGAACCACTTAGCTGAGGTGACCACATATCATTGTGAGCATATCACTTTAAAGGTGCTGCTTTAGTTTCTTGGACTGGTTTCTGTTTGATCTTTTAGTCTGGGTTCCTAAGGGGACAGGAGAAGCAGGGTCCTGCCTAATGGCTGTCTTACCTAGGAACAGATGATCAATAAAGTCCAGCAAATCCTTGGGATACTTAAATGCACTAAATGACCAATCTTAGTGCTTAAGGAGAGCCAAATTGAATATAAGCTGTACTACAAGACTTCACAGCTTGGAGACAGTGAAGTTTTGCCACCACTTTTACTGTAGGAAGTGTGTGACAGCTTTTCAGGCAAATCTGACAAACAAAATAGGTGGGTCTATACTGTTTATTAGTTTGATGTTCTTCATTTCTATATAGCACCCCACAAAAGAGGTTTCAAAGAAATTAAATACTAGACTCGAACAACTAATTCTCTCACTTGGTAGCAGAGAAATTACTACAAGCCCTTGTTTTTTTAATCTACACATTATTCTATTAGTTCTCAGAAAAGATTGCTTTCCATGAAGAGCCAGAATTTTGCAAATGAAAGCAGTATAGCAATCATTGAGTAAAAGACTATACCGAAGTGTTATCTATTTGTTCAAAGGGATTTTAAAAAATATTAATTATAAATAGCTACATTGACCCTGAACTACATTTGCATCAAAACATTTAAAACTTATCAGTACATTATCAAAGAATAAAATATTTAATATCTAGTCAACTATCTGGAATATATTCTTTGAAATGAAATACCATTCATCTAATTCTGCAGGAAGTTCTGCACAAACACAGAAGGAATATATGCAGAATACTCCCTCCCCATTAACCTCCAAATTATTTTAAATTTTAAGATTAACAGAAAGAATTTGAATGGATTTGATTTGAATTTCTGAGTTGGTTTTCTGTCAGAATCATTTAGTTAAAGCAAAAGGAAAGGAAAAAAAAATCTACGAAACCCACCTAGTGTTCTTTATTTTCTCTTTTTAAAGATGAAATTTAAAAATAAAATTAGCATAAATCTTTCCATATATTATTCAAGCATTCTTTACTAGGTAAATATCTATGTAAATATCTAATAGGATGGTGCAAAGAGAGTCTTCCCAGTGGTATCCAGTGACAGGACAAAATGCAATAAGCACAAACACAAATGCGACAAAATTAGTTTAATCATAAGAAAATATGTTTCTAGTGTGAAGGTTCTCACCCATAAGAATGGGATTCTGAGAGTTGGGCAGGCTTCATCTGCAGAGATATTCAAGACCTAACTGGACACAGCTGTGGACAACCTGCTCTGACCGACTTGCTTTGAGCAGGTGAGTTGGATTAGGTGATGCCCTGAGGCCCCTGTCAACTTCAGGTACCTTTTGACTCCATGATGCTTCAGGGATGAAAAAAATGAATAGCTGAAAAACTAAGACACAGGTCTGTGAAAGTTCAAGCAGACACAATAAAACCTATGGTGAAAATGACTAAAAATTGTGGAGAAAAAAAAAAGCAATGTGTGGGAACCATACAACTCTTTTTATATAATTTATACTTAAAAAATGGAATGTGTGTATGCATATACAGAAGTACATGCTTATTTCAACTAGAGAACACAAAATACTTGGTCCTTCACATTGTCATTTGCAAGGCTTTTCAAATAGGTTTGGAACTTCATCTGATCCAAAACCTTGTGATCCGATAAGGTCCAACAAAGTGCCTCACTTAAGCCATAAATTCACTGTTTCTAGAGATTACTTTCAACTCTCCAAAACCCACCTGAATTGTGTCCAGTATTGTCCTTATAGTAAATATTGAAGTAGGTAAAGTCCCCTACAGGTAAGAGGTATTTTTTCTAGTTGTCTGAACCAAAGACTTTGGTACCCAGGATTTCCCATCATAGGCAGATATGCACAAACACAGTCACACTCTTGCAAAATTTCTAGCTATATATCACTCCTTATATCGATACAATTAACAAGATGACCACACGTTCTTTTAGCTCTATGTTATAAAGCCATTTCTTTATTCACCTTAATCCAAAAATCTGTAATTTTTGTTCTGTATGAAAATTACTCTTAACATGAGTAATCATGAAACTTGGCATTTGCCTTGTTAAATTTCACATATGTGACAAATTCTTGATTATTTGCAGCTAAATCCTCCAAAACAATACAAAACTGAAGAAGAAAAAAATCAAGTTAAGTGATTATATAAATTCTATATGATTTCCAGATTGTTGGATTGTGGTGCCCATCCTGTTGCTTGTTTTCAGTTGACATAAATACAGGCTGTAGATCCTTTTTTAACATGGCATTTTGTAGGCAACCACTACATCTTGCTAATTAGGCATTTGTGGCCAAATTCACCCTCTGCAGGAAAACCATTGTTTTTAACGCAATTACAGCAATGTAAATCCAAATGGCTTAGTGCTGAGAAATGACAGAAAGGGAGAAAAAAAAAGAAAACAATAAAAATCAAACCTTCCTAACTCACGCATTGGGCTGCAAAAGTGAGGCTAGATACAGAAGCTCTTAGCAACAAAGCTATTTTAGTATTTTGTATGATGCGAAGAAATTTAATCATGTTTTCCTATCCTTTCTACTACTCCTTTACTAGCTGGAACAAAATCAGTAATACGAACTGAGCTGAAAATTAAAAGTCCTTTTAGGAGGAAATCTTAACTGAGGATTGAAGAACATGGATAAATGTAACGGTGGAGATATTATACAAAAAATCACATAAGACGTCTGGAAATAGGAAACACTCAGCTTTCCCATGTGATGTAGAATAAAAGTAATTAAAATTATTTCTGCCCTATAGTTTAATTATTTATCACAAAGAGTAGTAATAATTATCCCTAGAGACTATTCCATTACTTCGTAAATCTGGTAACAACAACAACAAATCTGCCGATGACATTAACCAAAGACCAGAATGAAACTAAAGGAATTACCTGCCCCTGTGAGGGATTGTACTTTGCAGTATGCCCCACTTGAAATTATATCAAATCAATATTATCACAGCTTCTGCTAATACACTACATGGTTCAGAGGAAGACTCAGTGTCACAGGGTCAGAGGAAAGAAAGCTTGTGCTGAGATACTGAAATAACATGTTAAAAATGGGGAGGAATCAACTCTGAAAGTTGGTGAAGAAGTAATGAGTGGTGTTGAGTGTCTCAAAGTACCCAAGAAGCTGCTGAGATTTTGTAGAACCATTTACACCTGTGAGCATTTCAGAAATGTTCTTGCATGAGTGAATAAATATAGGGCAATAACTACTCTGTTCTCAGATAGTTGCATACTCTGAGATACATGGATAGGTAGATAGGTAATAGATATAGTTAGTTCTATCTATCTATCTCAAGAAAGGAGAGATCTGCTAAGTTCAAATGAAAACTACTACAAAACATGTACAAGTCTTTGGGCCTGACTTAGCTCAGCCTTCTAGAGACTGTCTGAAAAAAAATTGAAAATAAAAATAGGGAGCACCAGCATCTGGACACATCTCATTTTGTTCTAACTCACTATTTTATTTTTGTGAAAGAGGCTACTGTAGGCATACTCATGATATAAAAATTATGAAAAAAAATGTGTTATGTTGTTCCTATGCCTTAATTATGTATGTAAGTCTTTAGTATTTACGCTATATATATATATATCATGGACTCCTGAGGTAAATGGATTTCAAAATTATTCTGGATAATATATCCCAGAATTATAAAGTAACAATTCCAGCCTCTTCTAAGAATCCAAAAATGTCCAGTTAGCTATGTTTATGTAAGTGGCATTTCTCACTTCATTGCTTCTGGTTACTTTTAAAACTTGTCTGGATCTTTCATTTTTTATTGCTGTGTGTTAATTTTGAAACTAAAAGGTGCTGCCAAGAACTCTTTCATTTTACAACAGCTGCTTATAATAGCTCTGTTTTTATCACCTGTTTGAATCACTGACCTCTGTGGGCTTTCCTTATTCAGAAGTTCAGCTTTCTCCCAAGAAAGTGACCAGGCGTTTATAACTTCTCTTGCATTATTCTGTCCCTCTTGATGGGCAGTTTGAAATGTGATGACTAGCCAGAGACATAAATTAGAATATTGATTTCTGAAACTCAATATAAGTTGTTTGATATAGGGTTTCATATTACAACTCATTTCCTCCCAATCCTCCTGCACTGCTCAGAGGACAAGAAACAGAAAAGCTGGGAATGAAGTTGAACTTGGCAAGGAAGAGTGAAGTGGTGAGAAGATGTTTTCGATTTTTCCTTATTTTTTATTATCCTATTATTTTTCATTAGAAATAAATTCTACTAATTTTACCAATTTTATTCCTTTTTGCCCAAGATGGTAATTGCTGAGTGATCTCCATGTTATCTTGACACATGAGTTTTTTGTCACATTTTGTCCCTGGTCCTGTTGAGGAGAGGTAGTAATAGAGAGGCTGGGCATCTGGAGACTAGACAAGGTCAACCAGCCACGAAATACTATATAGTTTAACTTTTCCACTTGCAATTTATTTATTTATTTATTTATTTTTGAAGATTCTTGAATGCCAGAATAGAGAGGAATGAGAATAGTTCCTCACAGTGATAAGATACAGCTTTATGATTTAGGGAGGGTTTTAAGAGAAGTCTCAAGATAAATCATGAAAGTCCATGAAAAATCAGTGTGATTTTGGAGGTTCCAGACTAGAGAAATACACCTGAAAACTGAGCTGCTAAGTAGCATCACTACATATGATAGTCTGTTTACAAAGTAGAGATTCTCAGCATAGTATTATTGTATTTGTTCCAGACTCCTGGCCAAAGCCTGGACACCCTGAAATCTTCAGGTACCTCTCAGCTGTATATTTGTCCAATTCTCTGAATAGCAGGAGAGTAACAAAATGTGGTGAGTCTTTCTATGAGAGGAAAAATGGAAAAGTCTTTTAAAGATTATGCTACATATTCAAGGATAAGAAGGCTTTAACTTTCAACAATATAAATGCTAGAACAATGTTAAAGCCAAATATTAAACCTTTTTATTAAAAGAAGTACCAATTAACAAATGAGACAGACTAATAAAAAAGTGAAGAGTAAATTTTAAATACAGAGGAAAATAAAACAATACAAAGCAAAGCAAAAGAGAAAAAAAATAAACATTTTTATATGACTTTGAATAAAATTTAGAACCTTATTACCAATGGGATGAGACACGATGTATAATAGAACACATATAGCACGCAAACACACAACTTTTTTTATCTTTTTGTTCATGTAAGATTAATTGTGTAAGGACATGGAAAGCAGGATTTTGTAACGTAACATGTTAGCATAACTACTTGTCTGTGATTTCAGACAGCCAAAGCTATTATTTAGATGGATGTAGACTTACCTGAGTGAAATATGTTACCGAAATTTGCTGTTTGAACTCAAACTCTCTTACTGGATTTTTTTTCTATGGCTTGAATGGCACAAATTATGTTCTCAGCTACTGATTTTAATTTTATGTATAATTTTCAGATGAGTAAGAGGGTAATGATAGAGTTCAAAAGGGTAATACTCATATCACAGTTAAGCCAGGAAATTACAAACTGCTACTCTTTGGGTGCTAATTCTTTACTTATTAGAAAACACTCTGGGCAAAAAAGGTCAGTAGTGGCAGCCACTCATAAATAGATTCTGACGTTCCTACTACCCTATCGGAAATATTAAAAGGGAGAGAGCGACAACATGTACTCCTGCTATCTGCTGGTCCCACAAAGAAGTGCTTGGCAGGAGATGTGAGAGGCATTTAACTAAAAGCAGCTTTAAACTGACATTCTGTCCTTTGGATTTTGTAACTACACTTATGTTTATCAGGCATAACGAAGTTGTTCTAAGAAGTCTTTTAAAGAGGTCAATGCAACTGCTGAGAACTATCAGGGTGGCGAAACGGTTTTTGGTTTTTCTAATTACGCGTATTGCCTGCATCAGAGGAGGCTTGTGGAGGCTTAGTCCAAAGCTTTGAGATGGTGAAGAGGGGTTTTTTTGAGAAAAATCTTGGAGAGGATGAAGAGGATTTTAAGACACAGTTTGTGTCCCCAGAATGTGCTCTGATCCATATGACTCAAGTGGGTGTGACCCTGAACAAATCAGAGTCATACTGACAGAAACAAAAATGTCTAAACTGTACTACTAGTGCGGAGATGAAGCTTATGGTTCAGCGAAGAAGCACTTTTATTAGCACTCTCTTTGTTACCCGGCTTATGGAGATAGAAGGGTGTGGAACTGTGTGATAAGGCAGTGCATAGATTCAGTTACATGGTGATCATTTAGCTGTTACTCCTGATGGCATGGGATAAAACACATCTAAGGAAAAAGAACGTATAAGAGTCTGATGAATGCTCAAGTGCATTCTTAGAAACAAAAGAAGAAATCTGTTATTTGGTTAAAAAACCACATTTTCTGCTTCCTCCATACCACTTTTCTAAAATTTTCTGTTTGCTTTATTTACAGATTCAGTCTGATGCTTTACCTTCCTATATGATTACAGCTGTGAAACTTGTCATCACACCTGATAGTCTGATTTTAGCTATCACTAAAATCAACTTAATGTTCCCCAACAGATTTGTACTGAACAATTCGAGAAATTTGAATTGTATAAGGCACCCACAGCTTGGAAAATAATTTTCATTCTAACATGCATTGTGAGTTATCTATTTGTCATCTAATCAAGAGCAAGATGAAAAAAGCTTACTTGAGCCATCAGAAAATGACAGACTGGGAAACTGAGAGGAAAACAATTATTAATTTTTTCAACAGATTCTGATAATTTTAGGATTTGGGGGGTTTCTAATGTTGTTTCCAGTTCATAGCTTTTCATCAATGAAGAATGCTAATTAAAAAATGAAAAAGCATTTTTTAAAATTATATTCATCATATAGAAAATCACCTGCATATGCTCTTACACATATATACATTATAGTGTAAATCCACAAAACCAGTGATTCCCTCAAAAGAGAACATGAGCACACTTCATTTTTAGACTATGGGTAAATATTTCTGAGCCGCACACTTAGGATCTTTAGAGTAATAACTGAGTAACAGCATTTGAATCAGGAAACTCATGAGTTTAGTTTTAATTTTGATTTTTAAAATAAGACAAAATGAAAAAATAATGTGATCCTCTGAATTGTATACTTTGGGTACCATTTTCAAATGCAAGTGACTTTTATAGTGGTTTTTTTCCCCTGGGGGTTTCAGTGAAGCTTAGGGCAATGATCTTCTAAAGCTACAGTACACAAAGCAGAGTTTCAAGAAAGGAACTGTACAGCTCTGCAACTTGAAACAAATTTGAAACATGTTGTGTGTAATAATTCCGTGGGGCATTCTTGCAGATATTTCCCAATTGCTCAAATTAAAGGAACAGACAGGATCTTTTAGGATCCTTTCATAAGCCACTCTAGCTCTTTAATGAGCCATATCAAGTCCAGTGTAGCCTCTTTAACCATCAAAATAGTCAGGGAATCTGGAAGATGTTCTTTGTTTTAAAGTTTGTTTCAAAATTGATCTGATAATAAACTAATAAAACAATCTTAACAATGCATGTAATTCCTTTAAAAGTTACCATATACAGTTCTTATATTATCGTCATAATTATTACAGTAAACTTGAAAAAAAGTAGAAAAAAACTCCCTCATAACCTGGAGAGAGGAAAAGGAATCTTAAGTAATGAATTTTACTATTATATATCTGGTTTTAGATTATACCTTAAATCTCTCAATAGGAAGATAAGCATTAAATGTGTAGACTAAATTTTTAGAAGCACTACAAACTAGGATGCTTTTAAAATATATTTGTAAGTCTGAATAATGATAGACAGTATAAAAACCTCCATCACTTAGGAAAAGGAGCATCAAGATTAATGGAGAGCATTGGGGAAACGTAACAGACAGTAGGAATATATTTTACTGCCTTTTGCACTGGATCAAAAGTCCTGGGAACAGAAGCTAAAGACAGAAAGACAGATTAGAGCTTAGCCTCACACCAGTACATGGCTATTCTCTAATAACAGCTACTCTGTGCTTCAGTTAAAACTCATGGCAATAAGAGGTTATTCACTTTATAACCCTGCCTTCCTCTTTGACTCTAGAAAGAAATAAGGTTCTAGAAAATGTTTCAGGATATACCTCATTCTTTTTAAAATCAGAAAAGGAGCTTGAAAATTGCTGTTTAAAATTGGACCTGTGGCTTTCCTTTTGAATCTACTTTTAACTTTTAATATTATAGTAGAAATTACATGGGTTGTAAATTTTTTCTACATGTAACAGAAAAACTCTGCACTGTCCTCTCTTTTCTCCTATCATAAGAGTTGTTTTTTGAATGAGGAGATTTGGAAGGTGAAGAAGGAGGCTAAGGGAGAGAGTGTGGGACTGACATATTCCATGTCATTTGTCCCTAAGGAAGACGAGCAGAAAATGGAGGCAGGAATTAGAACTATTGGGAGAAATAATAGTGGAAAGGAGGCAGAGAAAAGCTAGTGTGCTTTCAAGGAAAGAAAAGGGAAACTTGCCGGAAATTGTTTGTGAGGAGAGACAAGAAGAGAGGAGGAGAGCTGTGAAAGAAAGCAACAGGAATTGTGATAGTCTGAAATTGATAGAAATGGACAGAAAATAGGAAAGGGGCTCAGAAAGACTATGGAGCACACTTGGTCAGGGAAGAGCGGAATCCAAATCTGAAATGCTCACACAGCCTCCCCATAAAGCCCTAACTTGTACAAGTAAGCAAGATGAAGATTGAGCGCTGAGCCTCTCACACATCCCCCTGATCATTGCTTCGTCAGTGATTTTGGGAATAAACCTAATTCTTGCTCTCTGGGTTTGACATGTCTTGAAGATGCTTACTGTGATTGTACAGGTAGCTTTCTTCACTTTCCCAGAGGACTTTTCAAACCAAACCACAAAGTCTCAGTGAGATGATAGGCACTAATAAAGACTTACACAGGAGTGAAAATTATCTTTAAAGGGACCTTTCCAGTTATTTTTTTAGGAAGTATTGTTTTTAGAAGGTAAGCAATGTCCTGGAATGTAGATTTTGCAATCAGACAGCTGCATGCAGCCCTCTAGAACTTGTTTTTTACCTCTTTGTTTTTGTTTTGTTTAGTTATACTTTCCAATCCTTTTATCTACTTACTCTCAGATATAGACTCTAGCTACTTCGATCTTTTTTCATCTGGTAGGCAAGTGCTTTTCTCTTCTGCTCAGTGTATTTTTTCCCTTTTAACTTTAATTCCTTTACTTCTAATTACACTCTTTTGTATCAGGCTAAATTATTCCTCTCCTTCCTTTGTGTTTACTGCCTTCAGATGTTTGTAGTTTATTATGTCCTCCTTTCTTCCCTAACCTAATTACTTCACTAAACTATTTGTATTTATGCTTTTAATCTTTTCTAATAAGTAAGTCTATTCATCCCTTTAATCATTCCCACTACTCTTCTTTCAAAAGCCCTTTTTCTAGAGCTTTTCATGACTTACAAAATGCTTTATTTATTTTTCTTGTTAAACATTTATTTAAAATTTGTGTTTGACATCTTAACCATGTAAGTTTCTTTTAAAAATTCTTTTTATTTGTTTTAATAACTCACTTTTTCTCATATAAATTTTCTCCTTATTTTCACGTCTCTTTTTACATCTTGTTTTCTTCATGGCTTAAGTATGGATACTTGCTTTTTCCTTCAATTTTATTTTACATTTTCTTACCATGTAGGCATCGGCAGGACATAGACCGTGAGACAGAAACACAGACACCCAATTCAACTCTAAGTCATTTAAGATTCAGTGACGGAAATAATTTCTAGCATGTGCATCCTCTGTAGGCACCTTTTTACTGTGAGTTCTGTGCTTTCTCCCACTCACATCATCTGCTTTTGTCTAGTACTGGCTTCAATACTGACAAGATTGGTGCAGTCCTGCTTTGTGCACATACATACTTCATCTCCCACACGGCACAAAGAGTGCATTTCCTTTTTTGCATTTCAACAGTGTGTCAACTGGTTTTACAGCATCTGCTGACTGATGATATTCCAGTGTGGAACATTTTGGACAAAATTAAGGTTGAGTTACAGAGGTATTTTTGCAAAAGCCTTAACACATTTGCTGAAATGTAAATTAACTTGTACTCTAATTTCACTGATTGACAAAGCTATAACTAGTCGGTAAGACAAGGTATTTTAAAATTTAAAAAAGCCTTTTGACAATTATAAAACTCTGACTGAATGCCATTGTCACTAAATAGCAATTAAAAATGCATCTGCCAGAATGTCAAGAGAGATGAGTAGGAATTTAGGGAGCAGAATAGCTCAGCTAACTGTTGTTGCTAAACAGACTTCTATTTCTGCCTGCTTCTAAGTGAGTGCCGTAGAAAAACCTGTCTGGAATAGAAAGACCTGACAACATTACATTATACAGAAATTAAGGCAGTGGGAGACATGGCTTTGAGCTCAGGAATACATGTCAGTGCAAAGAGGAAGCTTCTGTCTCCACCAAAATGGGAATCGTGCTGTTTCCTTCAATCAGAAAACAGCTCTTTCCTTTGAGCCTGCTTTGACATAGGTGCCTTCACCAAACACTGCTAATTTTTGACTAATGCCATTGTGTGTCACTCACCAGCAGTTTCTCTGCAGTTCTCTTCCCCTCCCTGTTTCATGCATGCTTTTTTGATGTGAGGAGGGATGTAAATTCACAAATTTACTGAAGATTATAGGTAAAAGTTTCTGCATTATTGTCACAAAATATATCGACTTGGCCAAATTTAAGTGTTTCATATATTAATTGTATCTTTTGTAATTATGAATTAGCAAAGCATATATCTATATATAAAATATTTTCAAACCAAAAATTAATCTGATTTAAATGAAAAGAGTTCTATAGTTTTATAAAATAAAATGTTTTCAAGAGCTTAAAATACTTTTTAAATTCATTGGTCTTTTATTCAAGTAGGAACTAATTTCACTGCAAATTGCTTGTTGTCAACCAACAGAATTAACAGTTCTCTTCTTTCTTCTTTTTTATACACTAGACTTACAAAACACACACCATAGAATATAGGTTTGCCCAAACATTCTTCACTTAATAATGGATTCTGTTTCTAGAAGAGTTTATGATTTTTCTAATAACTGTTTCACACAGTCTTTATTACATGTTTTTCTTACTAGTAGTAAGAGCGCTATACATTTTTCCTTCCTTCCTTCCTTCCTTCCTTCCTTCCTTCCTTCCTTCCTTCCTTCCTTCCTTCCTTCCTTCCTTCCTTCCTTCCTTCCTTCCTTCCTTCCTTCCTTCCTTCCTTCCTTCCTTCCTTCCTTCCTTCCTTCCTTCCTTCCTTCCTTCCTTCCTTCCTTCCTTCCTTCCTTCCTTCCTTCCTTCCTTCCTTCCTTCCTTCCTTCCTTCCTTCCTTCCTTCCTTCCTTCCTTCCCTCCCTCTTTCCCTCTTATTTTCTTCTTCTTTCTCTTGTCTCGAATATCTCTTTTTTTGTACTTATGCCAAGTTGGTTTACTGTTCTTATGACATTTATGTATACTCAGGGAAAATGACTCTTTCCGCAGCTGGCAAGTGTTCCCTCTATTGGAAGTGAAAATAGAAGTTCAATCTCTGCATTCCAAGATGAAATACTTAATGCAGCTAGAGATAGAACTGAAATTTAATATTTGTCTATCAACATGCAGCATAACATAGTCTTAAAACTATATATATTCAGGTTCAGGATGAAACACTGAGGTCTGGCCAAATATGTCTTCACACAATGAAGTCTAAGATCAAGCACTGTGTATTTTCGATAAAACTGACATCTCATAATACTTTTAGCCAGCTGACAAGTACCATTCTAGTGTTAACTTCCCTTTCCTATATCTGCCTAATTGTCTTTAGGTTGTCTGAGCACAAGCTTGCACAAATGTCTCAAGTGTACTTAAATCTAACAAAAGCTTAGGAGAGAAATTGAATATGAGTTGGTTTTGAAGATAATAGATTAAATTTATGTACAATTCTTATAGCTGCAAGCATTTCTATTCTTTGCAGGTATGGGCCTTGGTATGAGGGAAGATTGGGAAGGGCAGCCTTTAGGGTGTTTGAGCAACTGTCAAACTGTGTCTGTTTTCAGAATGACTTTTATGTAAATAACACATAATTGGAAAAATGTATTCTCAAGTCTAGCTATATTTTATTCTTGTGATACTAGATGGATTACAGGCATTCTGTTCTGAGCTGATAGAAATACTATATAGAAATCTAGTATTTCTGGAGAAACAGAGATCAAATATTGAACAAATATTCTACAAAAACTATGCATTTTTAAAATATAATATAACACTTTTTATATTTTGTGGTCACGTCAATTTTGCAGGCACTGAATGGTTTCTATTTGCTTTGTTTTTGCTTTAGCCCATAGAGAATCACATGCAAGCAATTCACTTTCACGTTTATTGGTGCATTGACCAATGTTTATAATTGCTCACAGAATATATGGAGATTCTTTTAGCATTGCTGAACCATACATGACATGAACCACTTACTTAGAATGGTGCTGTGAATACGCTAGGCTTCTCCGACATCAAATTATATTTCACAATTCAAATTTTAATTTTATTTTGATGTAATTGGGTTTTAGTTAGATATATTCCTGCATATCTATTTTCTCAAACTATTTCTTCAAAAGAATGAAAACATTCTGCAATATCAACTTTCAGAGTGAAAAATGCACAACCTTGTTGCCTGAAGAAAAAAAATTCTGATGAAAAGGAATCTGGAATACTGAAATAGGTTTTAAACACACCACATGGTCAGTATTTCTAGCACATGAAATCAGTATTCATGGTTGTGTGAGTAAAAAAAGATCTTCTTGGTTCCCTGTTTCAAATGTTTGTACAATCCATCAGGCATAAGTCTAGGAGAATCAATCAAAATCTTTCAGTTAAAAGGTAATGATGTGCAGAATTTCTGAAGTCTCTTCACCAATTCCTTCTACTTTTTGAACAGGCTAAATGAAAAAAAAACTTTGTTAAATAAGGAAAGCAGTTTTCATATGACTGTTGGAATTATCCCAAGTCAACAAAGAGCTACAAAGTTATAAAACTTTTACATTCTAGCAGGATAGTTGTTTTAACAATGGAAATTTCTTCTACCAAGTAAACATGGTGCTGGAAGACACTACTTTTTATAAGCTACAGTAGCTATATTTAAATGAATTATATATTGAGAAGATATGTAGGAGAGGAGGAAAGCCATCAATTTTGCAGTGCATGCCTGTAACTATCTTTTAACTAACTTCTCTAATGATAGAACATTAGTCGCTGCTTTACGTCTTGTGAGTGTGTGTGCTGTATTTGCTCAAGGACACACCGTTACTGCACTCACTTCGTGCAGTAGGAATTGCTCAGGGGAGGTTATTTCTTATTGATGGAGAAAGAATTGAGATTATGTCTTCTCCCTCTCTTACACTATTTGATTGGCAGCAGGCAGAGAAAATCAAGTGGTCCCACATATATGTGATTGTTCATGTGGTCAGCTACCATAACGAATTCCATTCACTTGATGAACTTTAGCACTATGAATTCTGTTGCACAACCAAATTTGCAATTTCTGGCCACAAGAATGGCAATCATCTGCTGCAGTTTCAGAATAAACAGCGGATATTATTGAGCTTCATCCAATGCAGAAGGTAATGTGTTAAACCTTGTCACAGCTGCTGAACAAGAACAAAAAATTTAACAAAAGCCCAGCTAGATATGTATTGGGTTTATTTGGCAAGGTTTTGGTAGTGGGGACGATACATAAGTGGCTTCTGTGAGAAGACACCAGGCTCCCCCCATGTCAGAGAGAGAGAGTTCCAGCCAGTTCCAAAATGGACCCACCGCTAAACAGCTGAGCCCATCAGTGATGCTCGTGGCATCTGTGATAACATATTTAAGAAAGGGCGAAGAACACTGCAGTGGTGCTGTGAAGGAGTGGAGTGGAAAAAATGTGAAACAGTCCAGATGAATGAAAGAGTGGGAGAAGGTGCTCCAGGCATGAGAGCAGCCTATGGGATAGGACCATAGTGATACAGGCTGTCTTCCTGCATCCCATGGAGGTCCACCAACAGTGAAAGCAGAGGACAGACTAAGGGATAATCACTTTTTTAAGTACTGCAGTTATAGGGGATGTTAAATAGATACATATATGTTTCACAGGACAACATGAAGGCAATTTACTTTCAGTTAAAACATAAGCAAGACCTGTAGATATTCTTTGAACTTCTGGTACATCTCTGCCACAAAAATCAACGATCACCAAAACTCTCTGCTTCTTTAAAAAGACAGATCAATGGCAATGGATGTTCTGGCAGAAGATGCATTTTGAAAAAGTAAGCAAGTGACTGACTTCTAATTCTACTCATCTGCTATGACAAGCAAACGTTGATTATAATTTGGGTTGTTCCAGTCCATGGAATTGGAATAAATCTCTGCTAGACATAACCAGATGAGAATGAAGTGCT
The DNA here is from genome assembly GCA_013398955.1 of Callaeas wilsoni. Taxonomy (NCBI): domain Eukaryota; kingdom Metazoa; phylum Chordata; class Aves; order Passeriformes; family Callaeidae; genus Callaeas; species Callaeas wilsoni. The sequence goes on from VWPU01011874.1 coordinate 102,959, forward strand.
TATCATTTATGATTCAAGAATGTTGACGTCAACTGAATGAAGCTATGCACAAGACAAGTGCTTGCTGTTGAAATTCTTAATGATGTCTATAGTTAAAAGGTGGAGATTCAGGTGAATCACAAGTGTATTCTAGAGAAAGAGAAGCTGACATTGCTGGCCATATCTTGATGACTGCAGAGACGATCCCTTTGCTTGCACAGCTGTTTGCAAGCCAGAAAAGCTGACATGATGAGCTGTCTGCTGGGGTAAATGTTGAAGTATTTGCACTTCCATCTGAAAAGCTGATAGTAGAATCCTTCCTTGGCTGGTTTGTTCAGCAGAAATTATTGTCAGTGATCCGATAGAGGCACAGTTCATGCTGAAGAGATGGCCAAAAGACAAACTGTTTGCCAGACTAAATTCTTTTAATTCTTCAGCATGAGCAGACTGTGACAAAAAATGCTTCTTGCGAGGAAGTAATATTATTCTTCCTGACTGAGCCGTCCAGACCCACTAGCAATCGTTTGAAGCATATCAGAGCTTTGTTTCCATGAAAGCGGTTCCACTTGCAGTGCTGTAGTGAAGAGAATAGGATTTTTTGCCATTCCTAGTAAAAGGCCACAGGTTCTGCTCTGAGAGCTCCAGTCTCAGGGCTGGCCTGGTTACACTTTCTGCTTTGGGGCCAATTGCCTGTTGCCTCCCCTGCCTGAGCCTGAGCTGTGCCAATGCCCGTGCGGGAAGTCCGGCAAACCCAGGGGTTCATTGCCCTGGGGGAAGATTTGAGGCTGGGGAGGCTGTGAAATGGGCCATGCTCACACTCAGCTGGCAGCAGACAGAAGGCAGGAACTTAGAGCAAGAAAGATATAAAAAACATTCCAAACTTATCGAGGAGAAGAACTCTATCAATGTGTTATATTCTTCCCAGCAAAGGCTTTGGGACTCTAATGGCAACAACTTTTCCCTGCTGGCTGAGGATGACTGGCCTAGTTGACCATAGATCCAACAGAGTATTGGAAGGGAGAGTACAATACTACTAATACTGCTAGTAAAATTATTGGAGAAGGAAACCAACTACTTAAAGACAGGAACTAAAGAGAAAGAACTGTCCTAAATGTCAGTGTGCCTGCTCAGTACAAGGACCAGGAACTGATTTCTGACTGTAAACCACAAGACCTGTAACAGTCTTGCAAAAAATTCCAGAGAAGAAAATAATCTTTGGGATTTTAAGATTATCCCAGTATCTATTTAAATTTTTTTCTAAGTCTAATGATAAATACTCCAAATATTCTATGTCTCACAGAATTATTCAGGCTTTGATCTTTGATTTTTAGCAAGAACTGAAAAAAATACTAAGATTAAATAAAATAAATTTTCATTTAAGTCTCAAGTATCATTTTACAGAATTTTCCTACTTTATATTATGGCTGTCTGAGATTTTCTTGTGATGCTAATAATTTATTGACTCCATGAAAGATTTAGAGATGTCACTAAGACACATGAAATGCAATTAAACTTTGACATTAATCGCTTTGATCAAGTAAGGTCAGAGACAATACTTGCACCTATTAATATTTTATGAAGTGAACTTTTTGCCTTGATTTTTGAATAAGAGGAAAAAACTCAAAGGATATGATATGTCAAAAGTGTCAGACAGAATTTTTTAAAGTAATACACAAGTGAATCACTTGATGATATGAGTCATGCAGAAGCCATTCAGGTTCAAGTTATTGTGACAACTGTGCTAGCAACATTTTTTTCCTCTAGATACAGCTGGTGTTTTATCCAAAAACTAATTTGAATTACACCTTTGTTTTTTAGTCTCTCTGCTTTAGTTTTGTATTGAAATTGATTTATTTACTCTTGCAACAATAAAATAAATACTTAAATTTAAGAAAATATATAGACTCTAATTCAATAACACAAGCCCACATATAAATAATTATTTATAAATTAAATCAGTTAAAGTAATATTCTAAAACATTCTATTGAAGACTTGAATAGATATAGAAGAATTAATGTCTGTCTGTTCATGGTGTAGGATTCTTCTGAAATTAAGTTAAAAACTAAGTAACAAGTACTACACTGACAATCAGGAGTAGCCCAAATATAGTAAGTTAAAATCATAGAATTAATAATGTACTTTTTTATTTTCTATACTTCCAGCAGCCATTTTTTTTTCAACTGAATCAAGAAATGTGTTAAAAAAAATTGAAGTCACACCAGTCATAGTTATCCAGCACCAGAGAATTCACTCCCAAACTGCTGTCTCCATTATTTGATGCTTAGTAGAAAGTAGACGGGACACAGGGAGCATGAGTGTGTGGGTGATCCTTTATTTTTTGTGGGTTTTTTTTTGTCACAAAATAAAACATTTTTGACAGTATTCCATACTGAATACCATTTAACCTCTGTGAGAATATAGCAGCACTAGTGAAGCCTCACTTAGTGTACAGTAAATCACAATCCATCATAGTAATCTCAAGCCCCTATAGCAGAAAATCTCTTGAGGATATATCTCGTGAAGTCAGCACTGTTTGGGTTATTAAAGCAAAACCAAAACATAGCCTAAGCAAAATGCTTGGTACAGCTTTTCCCAAATGCAGTGGAACATAACAAAGGCTTGCTTCCAATTATGATGAAATTCTCTAACAGTCACTGAGAAAATTCTTTGTGATATGTTTTTCAGTATATATATTTTTCAGCTTTTCATAATCCCTCTGTACTTCCATCCTCTGTACTTTCATGAAGCATAGTTTTTCATTATTTGTTTATTTATTTATTTTCTCACAACCATCCTAAGCAATCCCTCAACTTTCTTACATTGTTTCTCTGTTTCTAAGTATTGATATGCCCTGTTTTGGAGACCTTTTAAAAGAAAAGGCAAGTGGGAATTCACTGGAATTCAAAACACTAATTTTATTCCTTCTAAGACAACTGTTTTCCGCACAGCTAGCTGTGCAGCTTTTCAAATAGTAATAGCATAACACAGTATTTAAAGTCATGTGTGTCATCTCTACAACTTCATACGGAAAACAGTTTAGTGAATCATTAGTAAATAAATATAAATCAAAAAACACAGTAAGAGGATATGGGGATAGATGCTGATATTTGATAGTGCCAAGATAGAAAATTTTCTGTGACAATTTTTCTTCTTTGGTCACACATATGCAGATGAGAGCTATTAAAACAAACAAACAAACAAACAAAACTGGTCAATCTGTGAAGTCAGCTATCTTATTTGTGATCAATGGTCAAGGCAAATTTTGAGAGATATTTTTGAATTTACAAATTCAAATTGGTTAATTATCTTATGGTGAACGAACAAGTATACATTAAAAAACACAGATTGAGTACCATAATCCACCATCGCACTTGTCCAATCTTTAATTATCTGTTACCATACTTGCTATAAAGAGGCATATGCAGAGCCAGAAGATGCGAAGTCCGATAGCCTAAGCAGCAGTTTGCTTTCTTTCCTAGCTGCAAAGTTACCGTCATGTTGCAGTCTCCCAAGATGCAGCATAAACCTTAGTGACCGCACATGAAACACTTCAGCGTGTAACGGAAACCGCTCCTGTTGGTTATAAGGCGCTGTGCACATTTTCTACATGAGGAATTATGTGCAATCTCTTTCAAGGACATCAAAGGAACTAAGGAAGCATAATAGTTTTTTTTTTTTATAAATAGTACGTACCAAAGCCTTGCTAATGCCAGTCACAGAAGTATTTGTAAGGATCACTTTCTTTGATGCTGTTATCCAAGGAAGGATGCAATATGTTGCTTTTCTTTGTAGAAACAGCTTAAAGCAAGAAGTTCAAATTTCTGGTTTTCCGCTATAGAAAAAGAACTTAATTCTGATCACAGAATGGTCAACATAGCTGCATTTTAGGTTCAAGGTAGAAGTACTAAATTAAACATATTTTTGAGATCGTTTCAAAACATAAAGTGCACTGAAAATCATTATTAACATATATCCCATCTTCAGCATAGTCTCATTATGGGCATCCTTATCTCTTAATAGAATGTTAATAGAATGTGGTTGACAGTTTTTGTAATCCCATTAAGTCCTTTTAAAGTGAATGGTTATAGAAGTGGAAAGACCTAAACCCACAATGGGATTTCAGTGCTACTGAAGACACTATCTCTCCTAATGAACACAAAGCATCCATTAAACCAAGTGTTGATTATTAGATGCTACACAACTGAGAACTTTATCAAAAAGTGTTCATTCTGCACAGGTTATTCAAGATTGCCCATATGGAAGGCCACGTTTTGGACTCTATTACAGAAACAACTGGATACCTATATTTTTCTCAAAAATCTTACAGAACATCTTGTGAATATTTGTCCTGAATGTACATGCTCAGGTCAGGCTCATCTTTCTCATGATGAAGAAATGAGAGAGAGATTGTTGTAGTCAGGTGACTAAGCATACACTTGTTGCAGTCAAACAATAAACTAGGTGCTTTATCAGTGCTGACATTATAAAAAGAAATGTTAAATTCACTCCAGGCAATATCCCAGTGTTAATGCACCTCCTTAGAAAGGAAGACAATTCTTTCTTTTTTGAGACTTAGGGAATTTTTATACAGACAGCAGAAGTTTTAGCATATAATTGTTCAGACCAGGCAATTCCAAAAATAGTGCAAATTATGGTCAGGGGACAACACAGACCAGTTCTCTTTCTGCTTCCCTGTGTATTTTTCCCAGGGTTACTGACTAAGAAGGAGGAAGAAATGAGCCCTACTCTCAGTCTTGGAGGCAGTTGTGTATTGGAGAAAACTTGGCTGTTGTCAGCATGTCACCATTCACTCTTCTAACTGGGCTGGTTTTAAAGTTCTACTTAGGCTTGGATATGAGTTAACCTACCTGCCAGTTCAGCTGTCAGATGAATAGGGAAACACTTTTTGGTGCCTATGAAACTTATGAAATTACTGAAAGCTGAGTAAACATTCAGAGACCTAGCTCTAAATTCCACATATGTGTATAACAGTGATAAAGTAGACATATATAAAATGAAAAGAGTCTATCTCAGTCCTATGGTTTATTCAATCATTTGTAAAACACTTTACATATGACAACACACTTTTAAATCTAAGCACTTCTAGGGGACTTTTTATGTTCAAAGTGCCTTTCAGATTTTGAATCTGATGATAGTCCTTATTTTACAGACTTTGATGATGCAGCCATACAACAGATAATCATTATCTGTTAGGTTCCTCAATTAACATTTTGAGGGAAGAATGAAAAACTACAGAAATATCTATATAAAAGCTCTCTGAAAGGGAAAGAAAGGAAGAGCTTCACTTTAAATATTGCTCAGCTTGGTGACCAGCTATCCTGAAGGTGGAAGTTTTCCACACTGTTTTTCAAGTGAAAAGAGATCAGCATATCTGGAAGTCAAATTCACCTGGCATGTAGGAAGATGCCAATTTTGCACTTGGAGACATCAAAGGTAGCAATGAACTAAGCAAAACCACATCAAGCTTTTATATTGAGGGTCAAACTGAAATACAATACTACCTGTGTTTTATTCTGTTTTAATATGAGTAGGTGATGTTTTTCCCTCAAAGTATGTTGAAGTTTCCAGCAGAACTCCTCACTTTGACATAGCCCAAATATCAGTCAGAACACCTACAAATTCCTGTAGATATTTATTTAATTATTCTTCATAACATTAAGAAAATATCTTTTAGTCTTAAGAAATTGCACCCTCCTCCTTATTTTTGAAGGATACTGCTCTACTGTTCAAGAATCACAATGGAAAGTCTATTAAATACTTCTGGCAAATATATACCAAATATATACTCATTTAACTTTTTTCTTTCAGAAGGCATACAAATGTTAAACATATAAAATAAATAATACAGATATTTGTAGTAGAATTTTTTGAAAATTAAGTTTGCATTAAAAATAATGATAATTTTTTGTAATTATTAAAAACCTTGAAATATTCCCTCTATATTCAATTTTATTAAGAATTAATTACTGATCACTATGCTAAAACAAACACAAACAAACCTTAAAACATGATCTTACTCTGAATGGGGAAACTTTCCCCCAGTACTGTTAGTATGCCATAGTTTACCTAACTCAAATCACCATTATCTCAAATGGTAATTATGATCAATTATGATCTAAATTCCTCACCTGCTGTCATGGACTACACTCAGGTGTCCATATATCCCAAATCACCATTTAAAAAAACACATAGTTTTTAAGACTGATATCTTCAGATCCAGCACTTTGTAAGATGGTCAAGAGACACGATTTGTTGCACTCCAAGAAAATACTTTATTTCTTTATGGCCTTGACTTTCTATTTGTCAGTTCAAGGTTGTTTATGGTTTATTTTCAGTTTCAATTTCAGCAAAATTTCAAGAAAAATGATCTGAAGAGATAAACCAAATGTACATTGCACAGAAAGGTAGGAGGCAAAAAAACCACCGAACCAAAAAACACCCACAAAACAACCCAAAACTGAACCCCTTTGCAAACATTAGCAAATTTGTTTCAAATAATTTTGCTCCTCTGGGAAAGAGAAAAATAGATTTAATTCAGAACCCACAGTTATAAATATTCATTATGCTTCCTCTCCTATCTGGAAATGCATCAATTAATTAATTAACTATTCATAGAAGTGCTTCTTTTTCCCTTCACTTTCCACTGAAATTCTTTCTATATTTGAATTCTACCTCATGCTGCATTTTATATGCTTTTTCCTTCTGCATTAATTGGGAATATGCATCTACATGAATAAAGAAATTATTAGTAAACAAATATGATCCTGGTTATGGTCTAAGAAGGAAAAAGAAGGGGAGGAGAAGGAGGACCATGGATTAAAATTATATTGCCATGACTAAAATATGATTAACTGTCATATCTGAATGGTATGTGGGCTTACAAGAGTTATGTAAATACTTTGTCTTGCACAGTTCTCAATAGATGGTTAGGCAGATGGAGTTACTGGACTGAAGAAGAAAGGCTATAACGTACTCATTGATACGAAATTCATCTGGAAGTGATCAATTAGAGGTGTTAAAATTTTGGGTCATTACAAGATTCACAGGTTTGACTGCAGAGTCTGTCAAAAAACCTAATTCAATGCAATTTTTTTTCTGTGATTTAAAGAAAAATGATGTTCTAGTTGATATGAAAAAGCAAACATAACATGTTTGATGTTTTACACCTTATTTATCATGTAAAGGAAACAGGTGGAAAAGGTTCCAAAATCCTTAGGATATTATTTCCTACATGCATAAAAGAGAATCAATTTTAAGTTATAGCAAGGGATTGGACTTCTAAAGCAACCCAAATGGAAATATTCTTGTTATATCTTATAATCACATGATTTTCTTCATAAGTAAATCGTAGTATGGCGACTCTGCCATTACGCACAAAACAACAAAACCAACTAACCAAAAAGTACACATCTTTGGTTTTAATTTCTGAGGACCAAAATACACAATATGTGAAATATGAAACATGCACACCTGGGGATAGGAAGAACAATGTGTGTGCTTTACTTTTAGCAAAAACCATCTGACAATTTTTCTGAAGTGATTGCAATAACAAAATCAGAATTTATGTTGTCTGTATTTCATTAAGCTTGCTTTAAGGGATGAGACTTGTCTTAGAGGATGGGATTTTTCCCTTTTTGGTGATAATCTTTTCGCTCTTGAATTATTTGATATTTAAAGAGAGTGAAGAAAAGGACAGGATTTGAGCAGTGTAATTTAGGGCCATAGAAAGACCTATTAATCAATCAAGACAATTGATTAAGAACTCTGGGGATAAAAGGTCACAAAGGATTAATTTAGTTCAATTTTTATTTTAAATTTTAAATGAAGTGTCAAACATTCATGTGAGACAGAAGGGAATTTCAGTATTAATTAGTCAGTATGTATATATAACAGATTTTCCATTCAATGAAGTAAGGTGGCTTTCATTTTTTGATGGATTTTTTCAAATTCAATTGAATCCGTAACACTCAATGCTCATGCTTTTCTCTTAAGATTTTCTCTTTTCCTTTCATACATATGAAGAAAGAATCCATGTTGGCCTAGGTGTTTAATGGAAACAGATTAACTCAACGTAACTCTTAATTAGCATCTTTATCTAACCTAAAAGTTTGTGTTCCAAATTATATAGAGTTGAACTGGATATTCAGTATACATATTTTAATATTAAAAGTATGAACCTAAAAGTCTCTTAAGCTGATTTTATTAATTATCTCCCCTGCTTGTTAATACATAGATTGATACTGGGGGGAGGGGAGCAGAGAAGACAAATTCAGATTTATTCTGTCTTGGCATTCATGATGAGTGTCACTGGTATGCACACATACTAACTTATGGAGCTCATGTTGATGAATACTTGAAGAGGTAAGTCGTTTTATTTAGTGTAGCCTACAACAGGGTTCATAAAATTTGCACAATCATTTGGTTGAGCTCTACACTGCTGAAGGTTTGGGTTTTTATAATTAACTCATTGATTTAAAAACTCTTAGAGAATTAGCATTTGTCATTGGCTGCTGTTTTCTCTTTTAATTCTAACTTCCTATGGAAATCAATAATTCTATTTAATAAAATAAAGAACTCCTAGCTGGATATTTTCTGGGCATTTGCAGATTACATGTTTCTCAGTGTTTTTCAGTAGGAGACTTATGAGGCACAAAGTTTTCTTTATTTTTCTCTATGATTCCTCATCACATCTCAATAGATAGTGCTGTGTGCACAATAGGTGAAAGGTTAAGCCTTGAAGTATGTGGTTTATTTGTAATTGGTGACAGAGTAAGTTATATTTTTTTTCTACAGTAATATTTATTTACATTTGCCTTGGTTTTGTGGTCTGTTTCTTTTTTTCTTTTTCCTTTGGTTTCTTATTCCCTCACTGCTCACTTTTTCCAGCTATTTTATGCACTTTGTGTTTTTCAATTACCTCCATATTACCTATTTGGGGAGCATTGTTTTAAATGCGTATTTTAACACCACAATTTGGTTTGACAGAATGATTTGTAGTGCTGCAGCAAGCCATTCACCAGAGATCTGAAATCTTGTGCATGAACTCCCTAATCTAGCAAGCTTTAATTCGTAAGCTTACTGCCGTTCCTCCACTGAAGTAGTGATGAAATGCAAATCGGAAATTGTTCTGCAGAGCTTCTAAGCTGCTAAAAAATGCAGAACTGCTGAAATTCTACAAGACTGTGACATTTAAAACATCATTGTACCAGAGTAATTTGCTTTTAATTAGGAACAGGTAGAGGAGAGTAAGGGGAGTATTTACGTGCATGTTATGTTGATGGAAAAAGAATGAGGAAGTGTCCTCAGCATCCTTTGCTTGATTACTAAATCACTTACTCGTTCCCTGCTTTTTCAGGTCTTGTATCCATTTCACAATGGCACACTTGCAGTGAGAGGTAGTGAAACGCCACCCCGTCCTCACCAAAGTTTTGTTGGTTAAAGCACACTGCAAGAACTCAGTGTTCTGGGTTGGGCACATTACTCTGGTTGCCAACATTTGCAATCCAGCTCCATCAGTGCCTTCATCCCCAAACAGTTGTATCTAGGAGATTATGGACCTCTTCTTTTCTGTTACTGTGCAGAACCACAAGTGTCAGCTTTACTTCAGGGCAAGAATCAAGCTTATGGCACTTTGTTACAAGGGAGGGTCCAAATAATGCAAAAAAATTAACATTTTTCATGTTAGTCATGACTAACAAATTGCTAAATTTTGTGGGTTTTATTCTAAAATTAAATTGCCAGTATAAGGAGAAATAATCTTTTGTGTAGGCAAGGGAAAATAGTAAAAATATAAGTTCCTTTGGGACACATAAATATAAAGCTTTTATACTTCAGTCTGAGGTCAGAATTTTATCTGAGGTTCTGCAGATGTGGATCCTACTCTTGCTATTTATTGTATATGGCAGTGGATCCACTATATTATGTTGTATTACTAATATGGAATTAAACAAATTACTGTTGTCTATGTCAGTGAATTTTTTTTTTCAGTTAAAAGTATTATATTGCCTTTCCAAAATGAGCCTAATAGATGCTTAAAACTTATTCCATGTGGCAGATTCATAATACTCTGAGTGCAGAGGTTAGACAGAGGAGGACATAGCATGAGGTACACTGGTGTCTTCCAGGTTTCCCCTTCTGCAGACATATTCACCCTCTTCTCTATGGTCCCATTTTGCTCCTTGCAACAACTTTCCGTGGCTCCAGTAAGCCACAATAATGTTTTTCTTGATATCAGAAATATTTCATGGGGACATTCAGATGCTCTGTTCATTCTTCTTCTTTGTCATAAAAAAATAATATTTTTACTTGTCTAAGAAAAACAGTTTGTTTCTTTGAAAGAAGCCTAGCCTCTTGCTGAGATGTAGTAAATGTAAATGCAAGCCTTTTCTTCATGGTGGTAAAATGCTTAGTACAACAATATACTAGACTGCTTTGATAGTTCAATCAGTTTTAAGGTACTAAACTACCAAAATATTCATAGTGATTAATTTAAATTAACAAATATTTAAATTAATTGATTTGGCAAATTCTTAATAACTTCTTAATAAACATGATAATTAAAGGGAATTTCTAATACAATGGTAAGAAAAAGACACAGTACTGTTTATGATATCTAAATCTAAATACTTCTGAACGATTTAATTTCCTCATTTTCACAGGATTTCTTGAATTTATTTGAAATAGTTTTACAACTCTGATCAAATACAAAAATGTAGCTCCAAGCTTTTATTTTACTTGCATAATTTTCTTCTATTCTTTATAGAAATAAAGCAGAAGAATCTTCACCTTTACATTAATCAGATTTTCTTTTTTGTTACATAGCTATGCACAAATGCAGGTATGTAGAAGGAAAACACCATTTGTAGTTTTGTAAAATAAATACATCTCCCAATAAATAAATCCGTAAACATAGGACTTAAAAGATTATATTACTTAAAATAATTTTAAGAAGAAAATAATATTTTTAATGACTAACTAGTAAGTCTAGAAAGAGTAGACAATTCTTTTGATTAAAAATTTAAAACGTCTCTCAAGTAGCTTAGCACAGAAGAGACAGTTACATGAGGAACACATACATCTTGTAAATTTCTTTGCTAATTCTCCGGTAGGAAATTATAACTGCAGTGACTGGAATTGCTTGTTCACCAGTTTTAAAGATTGTGAATTCTGTTTTGTAAATCAAGCTTCGTATAAAATAACTGCATCTTGTGTCAAACCCGTAATTCAGTGATTACCTGTTTTATTTGAAGATGTAGATGTTTGAAAATAGTAATTTATTTTCTCCATCCTTACTGTGACCTCAATTAAAATTTTTCTGTTTATAATTATTATAATTAATTGTACTAATACGCTTGTTTAGGTGAATATTTGCTTGGTTAGCCACTTTAATCAAAGTAATAAAATACACAGAAATGGTTTATTCTGTCAAATTGTAGCCGGGTCATGAAATCTGAGAGTTTAGCTAATTAAATTTAAAAATTTTTGCAAGAAATTTGAAATTTTTTGAGTAAAACAATGCCAGAGACTTAAATCCTCCCATCTCTTTTCCCCTCTTCCTATGTAAATAGACCATGATCACTAGATAGAAAATAGTGTTTTATGTCAAAACCGATGATCTTGAAAACACAAATATCTATCTAAGGCTAGGGGCATCTTATAGTCTTACTTATTTTTATCTTTGTTTTTTTACTTTAATTTCAAGCACTTTTTAAGTACCTGAAAATTTTTATCCTGAGCATGTCCATGGTTCTCGCAAACCTGAGATTGCTGAGATATGTGTCATCATCTGAGAGTCTCTGCCTGACTGCAACTCAGAAACCATCACGGCTGTGTGCAAATCCCCTCAGGGGCTTGACCTCATGGTGTTTTTCAGAGAATCTCTAACACATAGTAACAAGATTGGGCAGTTCATACAACACCGTAGTAGCTGCCGCTTTCTTTTCAAATGCTGCTACTACCACCAGTTTATTTTCATAATACAGTTAATGCACTTTTCCAGGAGGTGGAAGACTTGATTTTATTCTCACTTCAGTCTGCCTGGATTTGAACCCACACCTACTGACGTGGAACACAGAGTGCTGTAACCATCAAGGATGAAGAAGAGAAGATCAGGAAGGGATTAAGAGACTCCGTTTTTAAAAAGCTATGCTGCTCTGCTGAAAGCAAGCAAGTTCCTTGAACCAAGACACAGAAAAAATAATAGTTCCAGGTGATTAAGCAGTGTCAGCCATATATTCAAACTAAAATATGAGGTTTAAATTACTCTCTCACTAGACTGCTTTGCTGATTTAGAAGTCTTTATACTGATATAATATTGCTCCACACATTTACACTCCAATTACATTGACAATCAAAAAATCTGACAAGGACTTTCCATACATTCTACTGTTTTATAAATTGTCAGTATGTGATCTGAAATTTCTCAGAAATACCATTCCCAACACAGGGTTCCCAAATTAATCTCCCGCCTTTATTCCTTCCCAGTATTTGTTCCTTTATTAGCAAATCTGAGTGAAACTTGAATATTTATATAGTTTTTGGTTAATATTACTCACACAAACAATGTTAGCAGTTTGTGTGTTTCAAAGCAAAATTCATAATTCGACAGTGTGTTGACTGCAGTGTTAGCTGGAGGCGTTTTCATCTTTTCACACATGATATGGAGATGGGACTTTCAGGTGGTAGAATACAATGAAATACATTATTATTAGATGGAACCGTGAAGCTGCTTGAAAAGTATTGATTCTGTGTGCTAAAATGACTAGCAGTTCATGATACTTTATTTTCCCTGTGAAATGACTGAGCTATTTAAAAGGAAATATTATTATTTTACTGTCACATCACATTTCAAAAGTTTCAATAATTAAATACTTTCAGTACAAACAAATAAAAGCATATCTTAATATGTTTTCTTCATGCAATTTTATAATCTGGATTTTTTGTTTGTTTATTTTTTAAATCAGGTCTCTGGCATAAGCCAAATAGAATTTTTTCTCTTAAGCCACTTCTCACAGTGATACAATGAATCATAGAATCTTTTAAGTTGGAAAAAATCTCAAAAGTCATGCAGTCAAACCATTAACCCAGCACCTCCAAATCCACCACTAAAGCATGTCATTAAGTGCCACATCTACATGTATTTTAAATCCCTTTGGAGATAATGACTCAACCATTTCCCTGGTCAGACTGATTCAATACTTGACAACCCTTTTAGTGAAGATCTTTTTTTCCAAATATCCCATCTAAACCTGCCCTGGTGCAACTTCAGGCCATTTTCTCTTGTCTTGTCACTTGTTACTGGGGAGAGCTGACCACCCCCTGCCTGGCTACAGTCTCCTTTCAGGTGGTCGTAAAGAGTTATAAGGTCCCTCCTGAGCCTCCTTTTCTCCAGGCTGAACAATCCCAGCTCCCTCAGCCGCTCCTCAACAGGACTTGTGTTCAGACCCTTCACCAGCTCAACTGCCATTCTCTGCATTTGCTCCAGCACCTCCATGTCTTTCTTGTCATGAGGAGACCAAAGCTGGACACAGGATCTGAGGTGTGGCCACACCAGCGCCGAGCACAGAGGGATGATCACTGCCCTGCTTCTGCTGGCCACGCTATTGCTGATCCAAGCCAGGATGCCATTGACCTTCTCAGCCACCTGGGCACACTCTGGCTTATGTTCAACTGGCTGTCAAACATCATTCCCAGGTCATTTATGCCCAGGCAGATTTCCAGCTAATTTGCCCCAAGTCCCAAGTTTATGGGGTTGTTGTGACCCAAGTGCAGTAGCCTGCACTTGGCCTTTTTAAACCTCATATAGCTGTTCTTGGCTCATCGATCCAGCCTGTCCAGATCCCCCTGCAGAGCCTTCCTACCCTCCAGCAGATCAACACTCCTACCAGGCTTCTTGTTGTCTGCATACTGACTGAGGCTAAGAAAGGGGAGCTGCTTCCTGCCGGATGCATATCAGTGGGGTCATGGGCAACTGGATACCTGGAAGTTGTTAAGTGTGACATCATGTTTTAGGCAAAATAATATGCAACAGCAAATGAAAACATAGGGTCTGCCCTGTCTCTCGTATTTAAGATTAATTCAGTATATTAGAGTATGTTAAAAGGACTGTGAAAGAGATAACGCCTGAGTGCTTAGGTTATAATTAATGCACTTGTCCCAGATCTTCAAATAAGACAAAAATATTGCAAAGTTATCATGTTGCAGGGCAGGAAAATATTATGAAATCTTCTCAACAATTGTAAAAGAAGCAGGTAAAAAAATCCTAGCATTATTTATGGATATTTTCTGTAAATAGATAATGGCAGATAGATGAAAGTGTAAGTAGGATTCCTAGAATTAATCCTGTGCTTCAAATCTTAGATATGAAAGTATATCAAGAACAAAGTAAAAGAAATTAATCTTTATTGATTACCATAAGATAAATAATTTGTACATATTGTTATGCTGTTTTATGAATATATGGAATAATAACTGAATCCTTCAGAAATTAACCTTTCAGGATGTCTATATCATCCCTTTACAGGAAAGTGCAACATGATAAGTCCCCAGCACACCAACACTTGAGTCAGTTGCCATTGGATATCTACCTTTCTTTTTTATTTTTATTCCAAATATTATGTAAAATTATTTGACTGTCTTACAGGATTTTTTAATCTTGTCATTATGCACAAGAAGAGGTTGCTCCAGGAGACCTAACATACCTTTTCTAGCAGGCTGAATGAAGCCAGTTGTATTGGAGGCCTCTAATGCTACTAACAAAAAGATGGTGTTCATGTATTCATGTATCTGCATGGTAAACCAAAGGAGTAACAGAGTCAAATTTAAATTTAACTCGGAAAAAGACTCAACAGACGATATTTTCAGATTCTTTTTTCCTGCTTGGTTAAATATGTGATATATGAATGCTTACGGTAGCAGAAGGCAGGCTGAAGTACAGGCTGTGACATTTGTCAAAAAAGAGTCCATGGTAAGAAATAATATATAAGTACCAGGTAAGTCTGTAGTGTCATAATGCAACAGGATTACTCTAACAGCATAACATCTTGTCTGGTATCTGGTCATAACCACCACATAATATACAATTCTTGCCACACTATTAGACCATGTTAAAATTATACTGTACATTACTAGAAATATCTACCTTGGTCTCTGTTTGGGACTTAAAATAATAAAAAAATCAATATAAGAAAAAATACTTTATATTTCTTCAACTTGAAAAGAAAACACAGCAGGTAAAACACCATCACAACTCAGAGGCTGTCTTTAAATCAATGTATGGATCTCTACAAAGAACTTTCCTTTGATTTTTTTGTACTATAAAGAAGAAGTTGTTTTCTAAAGGTAGTGATATTTCAGCTGAACTTTAATTTGTGCATGGCTTTGATTGATATACTACATTTGTAAAACACACTGACTGCATGAATTCTTTTAGAGTAAAATCTTGATATCATTACTATCTGTCAATAAAGGTCTTCTGCTCTGCAAACAATGAATCTCTGCTAATGCTAACCATTGCAAGGCAGTGAGCATTCTAAAGCACTCCCAGAGCCTCGGAGTAACATCACTGTATTAAACAGATCTAAGATACTGGAGAGAAGTGGAGCACCTAACTCATCTAACTGTATTTGCCATGAATGGATGATGATGAACAATGAATACATGGTTTCACAGGAGCGACAAGTGTGTGAAAAACAACAATATGACATTATAATTACATTTTCCTTTTGATTTCCATTTCAGAAACTTCACTAACTTCAGAAACTTCACTACATTTCTAATTGTTTATAAGGAACTATTACTTAGGAAGTTAAAATGGGACATATCAGGAAAATAAATATTTAAATCCCTCAAACTAATGTATTTCAGTACCCAAGGTTAAAATCCTGAAACCCTGCTTACTGGCCTGCTAGTCTTTAGTTGCCTCCTTGGACAACCAGAACACAAAATCTGTGTTTGGTGTTTTTATTGGGTTTTGTCTTGTTTATTTTTCTCTCCTTCATCATCCTCAGAACCCTATAATGACAGTTACGACTTCCTTGTAGTGTCTTTTTATGCAAGTGGAGTTCCTTTACAGTCGTGGTTTTCTGGCTATAATAGAACTTACTTTTATTCTGGGTGGAATCAACTGTTGGGTTTTTTTGGTTGGTTGTTTTTTTGTTTTTTTTTTTTTTCCTCAGTGTCAGTGGGGATTGACCAGCAGCTGCTGCTACACTGGAAAGAACCAGCAAATATGTCTGGGCTTCAGTCACTGGCTGTGTATTTTATATGAAAAAGATAATTTCCTAAACCACATACCTAGGCTTTGAACTGAGGATTGGGACTTGCAGACTTCAATTTATTGAGTGCCCTAAAGTGTAGACTAGAGAATTATTTCATTTTCACTGCCCAGTGGAAGAGTTTCAAATGGAGATATTTTCTTCTTCCTCCCTAGATCCCCACACAAAAATTATTCAAATCTTTCTGCCTAAAGCATTTTCCCCATGATGTGTATCTTAATTCCTCCCAGGTGGATGAGGAAGCTGAACACTTATCTCAGAAATCAGTGTTGGAACACTTTAAACACTCACCGTTTTCAATACACAGGAATAACTGTCCTCTCCCTGTGTGTTCTTTTGGTTTGATTTCTGGTTTTGGGAGAGCTTGTGTTGCTTTGTTTGTTTGTGGGTTGTTTTGCTTTTCCAAATAACAATTTCCAGTTATTTAGAAATAAATCCATTATTGAGAAATAAATCTCAATTGGGAAGGATTTCTAGTAAGGCACCATGTGGACGGCAGAATTTTTCCTAGCACACAGATGATACACTTTTCACAAAAGACATTTTCTAAAAAGTAGTGGAAAAACAAACAATCAAGCAGGTAAAACTACCTGCAGCATCTGTTGCTAGCCTTGCTCATCCAAACACAAAAAAATTAAAATCCTTTACATTTTTACTCTAGTAATAATAATAAATATCAATTTTATACCAAGTGTAGATATATTCAGTCTGCATTTCTGAAGCCTAGCAATATGATATACAACCTAAAATGGTAGATTTAAAGAAATATTGAATAGTCACAATATCAAAACACTAGAAACTGTCTGTATAATTCCACACCAAATTTATTTTCAGAATTATAATTGTAAGCTATATGTTAATAAACTATTTCAGTAATGTCACCATAAACAGTCAGAAATCCTCAGGACTATCATTACCTCCAACAGCGAATTACTTTCAGTTCACCTGAGTTCTCTCAAAAAGGCCTATTCCCCATGCAGCACAGTAACACACATGACCCTGGAATGTCTTTAAAGAGCCATAGTTTCAATAATATATTTGCTAAATTTGTATCATTAACATCAGGGCTTAAACTCTACCCATGAGCATTCCTTCAAAGTTCATGTATCTCCAGACAGAATTTGACCTTCTAGTAAGGTTAAGCCTCTGGTTCTTTTTTCACATTTTGAATTATTCTGTTTATTCGGAATTACCTCACTGTCCAAACTGGCACACTCACTCATAATAAATTATAGGGATAATTTCTTTGAAAATTTTAAAGTTTTCTACTGCTCAGAGAAAATTCTTATACACGCATCACAGTATCTGAGGAAAGAATTAATGTCTCAAATGGTTTCAGTTATTTTGGATGTATTAGGTATCTCTTTTACTAATACAAGTATCTTTTTAACTCACATAAAATTTACCAGTTTCACTTATATTTTTTAATCTCTGAAAATGTGTCTGAAATCATAATCTTTATAACTGGCTTATTTTATTACTTTTAGTATTTAAAGTACTCTAACCATTAATTTGCAGGTTGTTTTGCTCACCTGTTAAGATGTCACAACTGCCCAGAGATACAGCATTAGAGAAACTAAGATCTCTTTAGTTCATTTGTTTCATTTTGTAGGATTTGGGATGGGGAGCGGAGGCGAAGCTTTTGGAATATACATTCAGCCACCGTACATTAGTGATCTGCACATCCTCACAATCCAGACCCTGGTTTCTTTTTGTAGCAAAACCAACGTTTGGTCCCCTAACACAAAGCTTGTTGCAAACCTGTAAATGAGTTCTGTGACAGAAATGCTTCAGGGAAGTTACACATTTCATTTTTAGAGTATCCACTCTGTTTCTGTGCCTGAGAGTGTAATTTTCAAAACACATCCTCTGCATTAACTTTCAAAGGCATTTGTTTGTCCAAAACCAGATTCATTAGGAAACATGGAAAATCACTAGCAACCACAGAATGCAGGAGAAGAACAAGAGTAGCATAGCTCTGCAACATATATTGCTTTCATGCACTGCTTGACAAATCCTTTTCAGACTACCACTGGTCCTGATTCTTAGAATTGTTCAGGAGTTACGCTGCGTATTTTAGACAGAGCCTTTTCCTAGGTATACATAATCTGTTTTAAGATTCTCTGGTTGGAATAGAGCTGCACCATTGCTCTCAGGGGACATTCCCAGCTTGTTTGATATTCAACACAATCTTAAAAGCTTGGATCATTTTCTTGAGCACAAAGAATAGGAAAAAACATTCTATAGTAGCTTTCTGGAACAGAATCTAGAATAAGGCAGTTTGATAGAGTATATGCAAGTTGGATGTTACTAGCTGAAACCTCTACAGTTTTGTCAGTGTTTAGAGTACTACAAGGATGGGGGAAAAATTCCTTCTGTTATGATTACATTGGATCAGCAACATTTTCTCAGAAGTAGGTAAGATATAATATTTTTATTCTTCTAAAATCAGGGGTAAATATGCTATCGAGAATAATGGGAGATAATGAAACGACATAACCATTAATTTATTTGAAGAATTTCTCTGCTCATTAGAAAGCATAAAATCTAACCTATAGGCATAAGTAACATAGGGTTTTTTATTAAAATCTTATTGACCTCTTTTAGTCACTTGAAAACATGTATGACCATGAAGATTCATCACTACTTTGTGTTTCTGACTTCCTCTCCAAAATCCTCATGGCAGCCAGAGGTTTATTTCAACCTTGAGATATTTTTGTTCTGCTACTGTTAACATCTGTGCTTTTAGGCTTGTAATTCTAGACATAGTTTTCCAATTTGCCCCTCTTTTGTGAAATTCTCCATTTATAGAACTCTGCAGTGCTTAAGAGCTGTATCCTGCCATGAAATGAACTTTAATGATGTGTCAGACTTTGGCTGGCCCCATGTGAAAGGGATTCCAGCCTCCTTTATCTGCTTGTTTACTGTGCAAAATTATTTGCTTTACTTTTTCACATTTAGTAACGTTGTGAGCTTCTTAATGTAAAACTCCTAAAGATGACTGACTGTCAACACAAATACCAATTAATTTTGCAATAGAAAAATTACTTTAAATGAGAAGTAGGAAAGAAGGAGACTGAAGATTTATCATTCAGCTTTGTGACATCTTGTGGCCGTCATCCTAATAAGTTATCAGAGTTGCTGAAATATCAATTTGGCACATGGTTTCACATGATTGCTTGCATTCCTACTTAGGGGCTATCACTTAATTCTTCTGTCATTAGGAAATTAAATCAATGATTCTGGCCAGAACTGGAGATAGCCTGATACTTATATTTAAATTGACTATTAATTGTTGCATCAGAGAGCTATTCTGAAGCCTGAAATACCTGAATTGGATAATGAAAAATGTGATCATATTCATACAGACAAGTGGAAGGGAGGAGCAAAAATAAAAATATACCAGTGAGAAGCTTTTCATCATGAAACACTATTGATTTTCCTGAGATAAAACAAAGAAAATAAAACAAACCAGACCAAAAAACTTGTGCATGTTTAACAAACTGTAAAGACAACCTATAGATTTTTTTCTCATTCCTGTCATTTCTGGCAAAATCTCTTCTTGGAAAACAGTATCTTATCTCCAAACTGTTAAGCAGTTATTCAACTGTATTTCCCTCAGCGGGAGTACCATTAAGTATGAAAGTACATTTTTTTGGTCACATAACTCCCTGCTCCAGATAGGTAATTAGTCAGAATATAAAAGAAAAAAAGAAACGTAAAGAAATGTGATTATATATATACCAACATATAATTTTAAGGGTAGAACAGATCTTATTTCAAAACAAATTCTAATAAAATAAAGGAAGAAACTGTTAAAAAGTTATATTTGGTTATAGTCTGAGAAAGAGGAAAGAGGAGAAACTAGAAATCTATAAAATGCTCCAAGTTTGAAATGTCCTAATCTTAAAGAATTTGTTAATACTTTTTGCCTGTTTGAGAAAGTGAAGAATATAAAAATTTTGGGAAACATTTTCCCTCAAATGCATTCTCTTACTACTGAGACTGGAGGAGGAAGAACTCTTAGTATAGAACAACAGGCAAAAAATACTCTATAAATCACACAAAGAACGCCTTTAGTAGATCAAAGAAGAAACTCATCTGTAAAGAGTCACAGAATATTCTCAGTTGGGAGGGACCAACAAGGGTCACCTAGTCCAGTTCTTAAATGAACAGCTAATGCAGGGATCAAACCCACAACCCTGGTGCTGTTAGCACCATGCTTTAACCAACTGAGCTAATACCAGAGTCCTCTGCACCTGTATACTGTACGTTGGTCTGCTATGTCTTTTTTTCCACAAAGGAAGTTATCTGCATCACTGCAGAGAGTGACAAGGACTCTATTTTTTCTATTGTGCGCAAACATCCTAAATTCACAGATTATGTTTCAAAAGCATGGGATACATCGCTCCTAATGCACTTGAACTATGCAGATGGCCATTTGTGCAAGATTTCCGGATTTTTGTAGCTCAGTAAGATCTAACGAAATCCCAAATGAAAGACAAGATTCCTATTGTTTCTAGAGATGTGTGGATCTATGGGTGGGGAAGTCTTGTGAAAGAAAAGCTGGAGCTATGACAACTTATTTTCATGACAGCTGTATGAAATTTTCCTTTACTTTAAGGATCTTTGTTTAAAGAGTTTCTGAGTATGTCCAGACCCCACAGCTAGATAGTATTAGAAGAAAATAGTGACAGCATAAAACAGGGATCCTTACTAAATAAGATACTCTAAATAAAACCTGATTGATTTACCTGCAAAATGACCTCTTTAAAGGAAGAATAAAAAAGGATTATACTATTTTTCAGTCTGAAGGTAGGGCACTTTCCTTAAACACAGAAGACATAGATTCTCTGTCAAACAGTATGTCACAAAAGAATTTAGAGGAGCATGAGTACCTCCAGTCTCCTATGTATCCCCAGGTATTCACGTAACATCAGTAACCAGGAAGTTAGGGTGAATTCATCAGTGATGTGGCTCATTAACAACATGGATCTGAACATGTTTATGGGGCAAGTGCAGATGAATTTCTGTTTTCCATGTCTTATTTCAAGGCCACATTTTTGAAGCTTTCATACAAAGGAGACCTACTATAGTGAAAAGAGGCTGTGGTTGCAAGCCAAATGGAGCAATTTCCATCAGAAAAATTCTGAATTTATGCCATTTCTCATTTGTTTCTGTGTTCTAAGTGTTCATTTAATTAATGCTGCAAGAATAACAGATATATCTGTTAGAAAGAAGATATAATTTGTAGACCAAGTGGTTAGTACACAGGAAATTGAGTTATTTCATATATCTGATTGGCTGAATATTTTACCATGAAAACCTTGATCATATTTATACAGTTTTGTTTGCCTGTTTTTAAAAATACTAAATCTAAAAGGAAAATCACAGTATTAGTATTCAATGATTATTATTCAACCAGATTTATCTTCTTTGTTGAGAAAACCTCGAGAAATCTCTTATTTATGAATATCACGTGAGTATGGTCCTCAACACTGAGAGGAAAATTTCCTCAGAAACAAACATATGGAATCGCTTCCACCAGTAAGGAGAAGGAGAAGGTGGAAGTCTCTGTGGGATGTTAGGTAGTCATCCCACCCAATGATCTTTTATCTTGAATTTTTAAACCTGAGGATTTGGCTTACTTTTTAATTTGTTTTTTCAAATGGTACTGTGATTTAAAGATCCTATTGATTATGCCAATTGCAGTGGGTAGGTTTACAGTCAAATAAAAACCCACAGTGGGAAAATTTCCAGTGTCTGCCACACTGTTGAAAAGGGGAGAACTCAGATCTCGAAGACAGGATTATTTTAACATCTTTTTTCCCCAACTAGCATTGAAGAACATTTTTAATCAAAGGAAAATATTTGCGCATGGTCTCATCTAGACACTATTTTGGAACTAAGAGCACAGTTTTGTGAATTACACTGAAAACAACACCAAAAAATTCTCTCTGCTAGACCTGTCTTAATCAGAAGCTACTTGTGTGATTCCTACAGCAAGGCAAATTGGGAGAACACAAAATAGTGCAAACAAAAATTTACCCAGACCTTTCTTCTGTGTTAGCATTTTGTCCTTAGTTTTAAGCTAGTGTCACTACAAAAAGATGAAAAAGTCATCCTGTGTTACCTGTGATAAGCTTTCATTTCTGTTTTTGATGTAATTTTCTCTATTGTCATTATTTATAAAATTTCATGAAATAAATTACACTGTATAAAAGTGAAAGTCTTGGAGCACTGTATCCTGACTTTGTGCAATTGCCATGGTATTCATCATAGCATATTTATAATAGCATTAGGAATTTGATTCATACCTTACATGCACAGATCTCATTAGTTATCATTTAAATTATTCCATCTTTCCACAGATCTTTCACTTTTGCCTAAACAACTTTTATTCCCCATCAGCCAAACGCATCAGCTTTTAGATATAATATTAGAGGTGTCACTCTACTTTAGTAATTTAAAAATCATCTGTCTTCTCATATTTTCAGTTTCACAGCTCCCAAAGACATCTGGCTGTCTTGAAGTCAATGAGAGTTAGATACATAATCTGCTTAGGTGCTTTTGAAAATCTCTTACATGCCTAATGACATATTTAGGGCTCTTCTGTAAAATAAACTCCTTATTATTCTGTATAGTATTACACTGTCTTATACTGTAACCCTTTGATGTGCAGACTTTCCTTGGTTAAAATCGTGTTAAGTACTGAGCACAAGGAGATGACTGTTCTTGTCTGCACTATCAGCTACCATTAGAAGGAAAAAAACACAGTGGGAGAAACAGAGGCTTAGACAAGACATAGGACTACGTGCTTGCAAAATCTTATTATGTATTTAAGGAACATGTTTTTAAAAGCTTAATTAAAGCACCTTAAGCATATCATTGAGTAAGAACACTACTCAATCATATCACTGTACCAAGTATGAGAGCAGTGGGAGGTATCGGACATACTTATCTCGTATCAAAACACCACCATGAAAAAAATTACTCATATTTCCTTACTGAATTAGAGGATCAAAATTTGGCTTTAACTTGACCTCAGAGAGAGCATTTCATTGAAGTGCTTTCAAATATTTGATGAGTAGTTGTGTGCAAACAACAAGAGAATATCTTGTTGTTTGATAATTAATCCATAAATTTGTGATAGTCCAATTGCAATGAATTTGATCACATTTGAGTGAGTCCTTGTTGAAATTCATTGGGGGTATTTTTTAACATGCATGCTGAGGGAGTAGGTAAAGAGCTATAAATCTGTTTAAATCAAGAAGATGCATTTTAATCTGAAGGGACCGTGGGAGTGCAAAGCCTTATTTTGTTATGATTTTAAGATTGACCAAGTTGGCAATAGTTTTTAGTGCTTCGAAGAAGCAGAGAATACTGCTCTTAGTCAAGAGCAGAACAGGACAGTGCCACTACAGCTCTTCACAAACCAGCACATTGACAAAGTAAGAACGTGCTTAGTTTTTTCCTCTTCTGGAGCGTAAGAATTTACCAGAATGTTAATTTTCTGGTTCATTCTACTACAGAATAGTACAGAGGGTATGAGATATACACCAAGGCTTGAACAAAGCTAAGACCCAACTACCAATTTTTCCTTAATTTTTGCCCTTAGAAGTTTTTATAAATTTTTATCATAAAGATGTATTATTAAGAAGAATTTATGAAAAAGAATATTTAACTATCAATTTCTACAATTACCCTCAAAGTGAATTTGAATTTGAGAAGCAAGAAGATTTTTATCTAAACGCCCTATAAACATGATAGTTAGTAATTACAATGAGTTGTGAAGGGTTTGAGTTATGCCTGATCAACACATATTTTAAAGTCTGAAAGTTGTTAATGAATTACTTGGTGTTCTTCTACAATAAAAAAGTGAATGAAAGATATTGATCTCCGCTTTAAAATTTGCTTCTGAATGACATTCTTGATTTTTGGATTTGATATTCCTAGGAAAGAAGACAGGCATACATTTCACATAAAACATCCCACTACAAGCGATAGCAAACAGACTCTGTATAAGAGCTAAGTTTATTCCTGATTAAAATTGTACCAAAATCCCTACCCTCTTAAAAAAATGAAAATTGCATATACTTTCATCCTATAACTTAAGAAGGAATTAAGTGTTGTTTAAATGTAACAAAATATCAAATGTGATGAGATTAAATCAATATATTTTACTGATTCAAGTCATACAGCTAAATATTATTTTGTTTGATGAAAAACCCATTTACTAGAAGGATATTGGAGCTTATTGTATAATTAGTTAAGATAAAAATATTGAATGAAGAAAAGAAAATTTAGTCTGGTTTTCTGGGCATAATGTATTTTTGACCTAGGTATGTGTCTAAGAATGAGGACTTACAGAAAAGAGTATGGGAGAATCTAAGTAATATATTTACTTTCAAGATCAAAAAAGAACCAAAAGGACCAGAGGTATCCACTGGGTTTATTACACCATCTCTGCCAACAATGACCAAAAAAAACCAAGAAAGAAATCACACTGTATGGTAATTAAAAGAAGCTTTATGCCATCATTGTAAGAAATTACCACAGGACATCCTCTCCTCAAGCCTCGACTGCACCAAAACCTTAATATTCTCTAAAACTGTGATTGTGGGAAAAAACAAAAACAAGAAAAATGTGTTCAAAGAACCTTTGTGACCACTGAGGAATAAAGCTTGTCTCCAGATTTAGAATTATGACTGTACATAGCCAACCATACACACACATTTGCATATATATAGATATATATGCACATAATACATAGACATATCTTGAGTTTCTCAGACAGTAGTCAGAAGAACTACACTATATACCTATACATATTCAAACAAGAGATAGAAAAACAGTTCTTTTTCAATCAAATATTACCCAGTAATTTTTTTTTTTTGGTTCTGAAGACTATCAGTCAGTTTCTCAAATACCACATTGTCCATTTTACAATTCAGAGATCTTATTTGCATGTTTTCAACTCAGCAACGTTTGAAAAACAAAATATGACACCCTGTCCTGATGCATGTTTCCCATATGAAATAGTGAGTGTCCCAATCCCTCCCCCTCCTTCTCCCTCCTTCCCTCTCCAAAAAAAAAAAAAAAAGAAAAAGAAAAAGAGAGACTCTTTGATACATGAGTTTGATTCTAATATGATTACTTACATGAACTTAAGAAAGTAAGAATTTGGTCACCAATTATGTAATTCAGATATCTGTACAAGACTCATTCACATTGCTTTTCAACACTTCTTTGTTATAACATATCAATGCATTTTAATTATTCTATTAGGTGTTTGTTAAATAACTTGCCTTTAGCACCTTTTTTTTTCTTTTAGTCTCAGTGAAAAAGAAAAATACATCAATACTTCTTTTTCTACCAGGGGACTCACACAAACAAAATCTATGGAAGACAGTTTTTCATCATCTGACTCACTGTAACATCTAACATTTTTGTTGCTCAGTCTAAATCAAAATCTCAAAAAGAAGCTTGCTGTTCTTTAAAAATATTTTTTTTTCTGAAACCTTTGACAAAAATGCCAAGTAGGACAGTGTCCTTGATGTTTGCTTTCTCATCAGATGGAAAATGGATCACCTGTTATAAAACAACTCTCACAAGTCTATTGCAATGTCAGCTTTTCCTTCTGCAGCTTTATTGTGAGAAAGGTAGTTTCCCCTGTAGTTTTAAAGGGCTCTAATTCCAAGTATGTTAAGAAGTTCCTCTCTGTCGGAGCTGTAGGTTCTGACAATTTCTGAGGAGCATTTGCATATACTAGTTTATGGGCATGAATTAGAACTTGCTTGTTCCTGCTTCTGCAAGACATCTTTGATCTTTTGCTTAAGAAAAAGAGAATTGAATTTGAAGGTTTAAGTAGAAAAAAAGAACTATCATATGTAATGTTTTCTTCAGAATTTCCTGATGCTTATCAGAAAACTGAATTACAATTAATTTTTCCATCAATTTTAACAATAACATGTAATATCATACAAATTATACGGTGCATATGATGTATATGGATGTCTACCTACATTGTATTTAAAGTGAAAAATTAAGTCTAATGACAAGAAATGGTTTCCTGGAATACATTGAAAATATGTTTTAATGATCACTGATAAAATAGCACTAATAAATCTGTACCTATACAAAACCATTAAAGGGGAGAATTTAACTTAAAGCCATATTCACAACAATGTTACTAAACTTGCTAGAGACATTTTATGAAATCAATTTTTATGTATTCCAGAAAGCAAATAAAATTGTTATGGTTTTTACCCACTTATATATATGCCTTTGGTGATATGTTTATAATACATCAATTGATTATAGCACACTTCAAAAACTTGCAAATCAGTTATGATGGGCATCTTAATATTAACTGTGGCCCTCAAAATTATGCTAAATTGTACACAGAACATTGACACAGAACTTTTTATCTTGTATTTTTATGGTTCAAACCTTGGTGGAGGATAGGACTATGTGTATGGTAGTGTGATAATAACATATGATTTTCATATGTTATTATTAAAATATTATATTTTATAATGAAATCCTCAGAAAAACACATTATAGAAAAACAATGAATGAGCAGTGTGATAGCTAAAAGTTTATTCCAGTTTTAAAAACTCATTATTATTTTATAAGGCCGTCCCACTCTGTCCAAGTACTAAGTAGAACAGATGTGGTGGGAGAAGGATTTAGGCGGTTTGACACATTTCTGACCCTTTCTCATGTATTTCCTGAAATGAAGCTGTAATTATTATGCATGTTGCAGGTTATGCTGATGAGCTGATAGAAGAGGTTGTCAAACTATACAGCACACAATCACTCAATGAGACAGCAGAAAAAGGAGTCGAGGAGGATTTGCAAATCTGTCTGCAACACGTAAGTTTCCAGGCAAAATGAGCATTCTGGATAGCCATATGTCACACTTAGGTAAATGAGACATGCATATGTTGTGGACATGAAAACACCCATTAAAAATAAGGAGGTGAATCATTTGTAAGTTATCAGATGGGATCCAGATCAATCACTCTGTACAAATGAGAGAAAACTAGAGGACACATTCCTATTTCCAAATGGACACCACCAATTCTGCTCAAGAGTCTGCCAATTTATACTCTCTACTTAGCGAAAAGAGAAAGTTATATAATGTAAAAAGACTATTATTAAATCCAAGGCAGATAGCACCTTAATAAAAAACACTAGCTGACAAAAGTGAAAAATAAATATGAAAGTGCATTTTAATAATTTAAAAAATAATTATTACAAAAGAGTCACAAGCCATTTCATAGTTAAAAGTAAAGCTCACAAAATCTTTCATTAAACTACCGATGCTGGCAAATCAGTCATGAAAAGTGCCAACCAAGAAATAACGAAGTAACTCCTTATTTCACCTGGAGACGTGTATTAGTATATTACAAAAGCAACATATTAAACAGAACCTTTGGGTGGCAGTATAGTCTACCATTTTTCAGTGATCCGTACACATGTTCTGCATGTTTCAGGGTATTTTCAAGCTTCGTAGTGATCCATTTGATTTGGAATATTCTTCTCCCCAGATAATATAATTGATGAAAAAGATCTTTGAATATGCTTAAAAATATGTCTTTTACAGAATTATTCAGAGAAGAAAAAAAAGAGAGAAGTGAGGAAAGAAAACAAGAAGAAATGAAGGAAGGTGAGTGCCCCTTATTTGGTGCCATTTATTTTGGTTTTTACACAATTCAATGTAAAATAATCAACTAAGTATATCTACTAACAGATCCTCGTGAAATTTTATACTTTATAGTGAGCAGTAAAACTCATAAATGTTCTCCATTACCTTTTTTCCCCCATATAACTACTTGTTATTATTTGATAGCTCAGAAGATATATCTGCGTGTGACCAGGCTGCTCATCTTGATGGGGAAGGGGGAAAGAAAATAAGATAATTACTTCTCTACTTTTGTTGTGGTGATCATAATCATCAATATATGTTTTTCTTCTTCTTTTTACTTTCTCTCAGAGTAATTTTAATTTGATTTGGTAAACATTTGAGAGATGTCATCAATAACAGATCACAGAAATTGTCTCACTGTGTCTAATTGTTACCGAGCAGAACATGTAAGTAGAGAGCACATAAATTTACAATTTCAAATTTAACCAATAGGTTAGAGTTAATGCTTTTGCTACAAAGACCTGCTGATCTTTGTCCATTCATGTCTTGGTTTTGTGTTGGCTTTGACAGGCTGTGAAATTCTTGCCTTCCAGTACTGAAACTTTCGTTGGAGGACACTATGGATGATTCACAGTAAATACAGAACTTCTAGTAAGTCCAGAAATACTTGGATTTTCATCTCTAGTACTGGTCATGTTTAGCTTAGATAAGGAGCTGCTGCAAAACATTAAATAGTACAGGAAAACAGGTTACAAATAGCTTTGTATCCCCATCTTAAACAATATATACACCTTGATTATGAGCTCTATTTAAAATATGATCTCATAGAAATATGTTATTAATAAAAATTTCCAGAAGATAAAGTTTAAATAACTCACTAAACCAAATGTCAGATAGAAAATGCAGCTAGTGCCAAAGTTAACTGAAAAGATGTAGCATTGTCATTGAAAACAGAGTATCACTGTTGACATCCTGTTACAAAAATGTTGGAGTTCTCTAATCAAAGATTAAAAACTTTTATCTGCAATCCAGGGCTTGTTTGACATGACGTTTTGTAAGGAAAAGCTCAGTAACTTTTGTATTTAGCAGTAGAAGGATAACATGCTACAGTAGTTGCAGTAATTGTCCAACACCCCTATTGCTTAGCTGCTCTTTCTTTTTGTTTTTTCACATTTTATCCTCTATTCCCTCCTTCCTTTTCCCACAAGGAACAAGCTTGCAAAACATGACATATTTCAGGGAAAATAAAACAAAACACTCACACAACCTCATAAACAAAATAAAAGACAAGAAGAACCCCAGTCTTCTCGAATATCTTTGTGAGGGATAGAAATCTCAATGACTTGTACTAGTGACATCACATTTCTTTGAATACAAGAAAGACATCTTTATTATTGAATCAAAGATGCAGTGAAAGCATTATGTCTTGAATGACTTACAAATTTTTACACATGATGAAGTTATTTTTCTTTAGTTTTTATGTGTGCGGTCATGGTCATTCTCAAAATAACTAGTTCTGCACATGTATCGAAGCTTTTAGAAACCTAAATAAATTATCTTCTCTTCTCCTAATTTTCCTGCTGTCATTTTACTGGACCAAGTTTTTGATATATTACTAGTTTTTTCTTTAGGCTGACAAGGAAGGCTAAAGGAAGCTCAGATAAGGATTTTGAATAAATCACTAACTGGAGTTCCACATTTAATTTTGCAAAAGCAAACTAAAGGACATTGCTCAGTCTGAACCATATGAAGTGTGAATGGCTTCTTAGTGTAAGAGATATATGGCTAATCGACCAAAAAAAGAAATGCTACCCGAGGCAGAAAGACATGCTGAGTTTGATGCAGGAGTTAATGAAATAAAATAAACATGGGTACATATAAAACATCTCAGTAAATACTGTGCTCCATATTTAGGAGGAAAAAAGAAAGAAGGAGGGAAAAAGAAAGAAAGAAAAAAGAAAATAAACTAAGCAGCCTTACAGTGAACTCAAGAGCATCAAGAGAGCTTGTGCTGCTCAAAGGTAGAGGATGACAGGAATATCAGTGGTTAAGTGGAATTTCTCTTAAGAATAATGTGTGACATGTGATAGAAGATGAGTGGACTAGTCACATGGAAGAAAAGGGAAGGAGCATTGTAATTGGACTCCTGTTTGCAGCTCTGGCTTGAGCAACTCATGAAATAGTAGCACAGAAAGAGTAGACAGATATAATGTGAGAAACTGAATGAGACTTCAGGCTATGATAAGCAACATGAAGTAAAAACAAATTAAATAGATGGGTAAATTACAAAAAAGGAACATATGAGAAGATCAGGATAAAAGAATCTTCTGTTTTTGTTAGAAATAATATGTTGATTCTGTGGTCTCAGAAATAAATTATATCTTTGAAGTTTCAAGTAAAAAATACCTTTTTCCTCAAATGGGATTAAAGGAAGCCTTTGAAAAGAACAAAGCTGAAAAACTCAAGTGTTTCACAATTTGCTAAGCTACTCCTTTGCTGTCAAGTTGAACTTAATTTACAAGATGAAAAGAAGTGACTGTCCTTACTTGTTGCTGTAGCCTGGAAAGACAAAATCTGGTGGAGTTTTGTTTATTTATTTATTTTCGTTGTTTTGGTTGAGTGAGTGGGCAGGCTTTTTTGATGCACTTCTTCATTAGCAGTGCCTGAACCGTTGTCCTAATCAACACTTTTGTTCACATCTCATCTCACTGGTGGAAAATGCAACAATGATTACAGACTTTGCTAAAGTTTACACAAATCTGGTTTGTACAAAAAAGAGGCTGAGGTGTGACAGATTTTGTAGAGATGAGGTGTCTTCTGTGATGAGACACAATTATGTCGTCTGTATGTATCTACACTAAAAGTAAGTTAATGCGTGTCCAAGTAAGTGAATAAAAAGTTATGGGACATATGAAGCAGTACCCATAATTTGAAACTTTTTATACACACCAAACCCCCTGTAATCTCCATATCCAAACTCTCCATATTCTTTACTCCATAAAGAAGGTAATAGGGATGGAGCCCTAGTTTTCAGGCTCTTTTTCATTGCCTAGTGCCACATGAAATTTTTTTTCTCCAAAGGCATTTTTTGTAAGTAATCAAAAACAATATTCAGCACTTTACCTTTGACATTCAATACTGTCAGAATTATAGAATTACCACCATAGTTCCTGAGTGTACCTTTGTGTCTACTTAACTGTCTTTGCACTAATAGCTCCAGGTCTACTAAAACAAAGACTTTTTTTTTTTTTTTTAATTAAACACTGTATTAGTCAAATATTTCTTCAGCACCTTTGCAGCTTGGAATTTTAAGAGTGAGAACTAATAGCCACCATATAATGGCCTGGGTTGGAAGGGACCTTAATGATCTAGTTTCGACACCCCTGCCATGCACATGGACACCTTTCTCTAGACCAGGTTGCTCAGAGCCCATTCCAACCTGGCTTTAAACACTTCCAGGGATGGGGCATCAACATCAACATGCCATCCAGTCACAGCTTTGCGAACATCTGCCTAGGTTCCTGGAGGATCTCTCTGCATTGTAATTTAATAGATCAATTATGTTTCTTCTTCCTATTTTCTCTAAACACTGCCTCATGCTGAAGGAAAAACATATACATGGATGTAGCTGACTCTTTTCCAAACTTTTAATGGATGTCCTGGCTTACAAATATAGTGTAAGATATATATTTCAAGCAATATATGTGGCTGTCGGTGGTTTTGGGGCAGTTTAGTTTGTGTTTCTTAAAGAAGAAATTTCTAAGCTCCTAATCTTATATTCACTAAACTGTTTTCACCTTTAGAGAGACCTGGTATAAGAGAAGCCCTGGGCAGGTCCTCCTCAGTGCTTCTTCTAGTTTAGGCAGGGCATTTTCACAGCAAGTATCCAGACCGACTCTAACAATTATGCAAGGCAAGGTTTCTTTTATGAATTTTACTATGAGCTACTGAGGATATCACTTCATGGTTTTGTTTCCCCAGGCACATGAAAGTGAAAACTATCCCAAATTTCTGCTCACATTCAAGGTTTCTGGACATTTTCAGTCCTAAAGACTCAGAGTCAAGTGCCTTAAACACAATGCAGGTCAGACAGATAGGAAGCTCTGAGGCAAGGTGTAAATATCCACGGGATTTGTGTTTTTCAATCTACTGATTTACCTGATGTTTAGTATAATGTTTCAATAGATTATTTTTTTTAAAAAAAGGGAGAAAATTCTTAACAGGTACTGTAATTAGATTCTGAAAATAATTTCAGATCCTCAAATGATAGGTGCTTTATCACTTGTAGCCTCTAAGAAAAGATGTGTTATAATGTCTAGAAGAAGCTATAGTTAAATTGTTTGCTGTTATGAATTGAAAATACCTCAATTTCAGAAGCTAATTCTGTGGTACAATATGCATTGAGTTATACTGAGGTGATCATATTGATTAATTTAAGACACAAACCCTAAGAAAATGTGAAATTGTGAGAACATGCAAATGTCATGTATACCTTGCAGTAGAATGAAAATTTAAAGGGTTCAGCTTTAAAAAAAAAAAGTTATTCCAATTACAAGGATGTCTCTTGTACTTAAGATGATAATACATCATGATATCAGGAAGCACTTGTTTTGGTATATTTGAATCCCAATAGATTCAGATGGACACTTAACAGTTAAATGAAAGCATACATTGCCTACAATAGCTCAGTAATTTTAAGTGATAAAAGTGAATTTCCTAAAGTATAGTTCAATGTGTATAAGTAAAACTTGTGTAGGTATCATAAATTGCTCACTAGCGTGCCACAAGAAGGATATGTGAATTAGCTCTGAAAAGAATTGAATCTTGTGTTCTGGATGTGCTAAAATCTTAGTGGAATGAATTTATTTGATGTGCTCCATACTGCCTTTGTGCTGTATACTTAGCTGTCCTAAGGCAGTGAAAGGAGATTCATCTCTTTTCAGGTGTTTACAGTGCAAAATGTATCAGTCTATTAATTAAAAAGGCAATCTAGTACAGACAAATTAATCCTACTCATAACATGAGCACTGTTTCAAGTGCATGTCTAGTGCTCACTGAGATGTCTCTCTTTGTTCATCCTCTCTAAGACTACATCTAAAGCAAAACTCAGGAGTAAGATCTATCTCCTTTTACTTACTGACCCATCAAGTAAAATTCTCTGTCAAACAACTTTTCCAGCACAGTCTAGTGATGACAGTATTGCTCAAATGAACATCAATTACCTTCTGAAGCTGTAATACCCATCTTCCATGCAAAAATTTAGAATGTATTCCTATGGAAAAAAAAATTAAATGTCCTAGACCCTTCTGTTTTATCTTTAAATATTTATGTTAGTATAAAAAATGTGATTTTCAACTGTCATTATATTACTGGGTTTTGGTGGGTTTTCTTCCATAGGTAAAACATTAAGAGGTAGTTAATGATAGATCTGAAGATTCTACAGCATTCTCAAACATTTCATTCTTTACTACATTTTAGAGACGATATCTTCTAAATATGCGGATGTGGTATTGATTTTAAATATGTTTTCCTTAACTCTGCTCGTGGGAAAGGAAGTACTACATTACTTTGTAACTGAACAAACAGATGAAGAGTCATTGTTGTATATTTATTTACATATTTGGCTCCTCAGATTCAAAGCCAAGACAAGTATCTCCTGATCCATTTGTCCTAAACAAAATATGCAGTCAGGCTTGGACATTGCCATGAGAAGCCTTTATAAAGAATTCAGTGTGATCTTGAAAGAACTAAAGGAATAAGACCTTAAATACGTAAAGAGATAAAAACAAATATTTGATGAAAGATTTGCTTTCCAGGAGTAAGCACCCACTCCAAAAACAACAACAATAATCATGGTCATAAAAACTGAGTGAAGAGTTGGAAAATATGATGTCATTGCTCTTAAGAACAAAAATTATATCTGTCAATATAATCTTATCTTACAGCAGTTATTATCATAGTCATCACTCACCTATTTCTTCTTCCCTACTTTCTCCTTTTCAGGTAGCATAACAGATTCCACATAGACTGTTCAGTTCAATTAAAATCTTCAATTTAATTTTTTATCTTGTAAATAATTATTCATCTGCAAATAGTTGCACCTTCAGTTTATTGCACATGTAAATAATATCAAAAGGTAAAAAGCTTGATGTTGGCAATTTTGAAGATGGGGGCTTTCTTTCCAAATTTCAGAACTGGTTAGGCTGAGTGATATGATTTTCAGGCATAATAAGATTTTTAGACACATGTATTAGAAAGAGCAGAGTTGTGTTTACAAAAACTAAGGCCGCTTGTCAATTCAGACAAAAACCTGTCTCTATTTCCTTTCATGTCAGGAATCCAATACAGTTATTTATTGCATTCTGCCCGATTTACTTTATATATCTCTGTAAAAAACTGGTGAGTTGATGTCCTTTTAATGCAGGAGTTTCTAGAGCAATTTAAGCTATTCCAGGTATTTGAGCTAAATCACTTAACTATTTCTATTAAAAAGAGGCATAGGAATTTCCCTTAATCACATCAAATAAAGTAACTTAAGTGATATTTATATTCTCATTTGTGGGTTTGATCCTGTTTCTACTTCCTCTTTGCAGAAGAAAACCATGTGACTATTCCACCTTACCTCTAACCTGACCCTTTGCAGCAGCTATCAAGTATATCTCCAGAGGAAATGGCATCACCCAGAGCTGCTTTTTCCTCTGAACATCAGGATTTAGTGAACCTGCATCTGAACTGCTGCCTGTACTCCTGATGTTTCTGGCATTAAAAAAGCTGCTGTGCCACTGAAGGCTTGCTGAAATTCAGGTCTCAGTTTCATGTTTCAGCTCAGCAAAGGTCTTGCTAGCATTTAAGTGTTATTATTGGTGTTTTAGGGGAATTGCACAATACTGATACATTCGGACTTCTGTGCATTTTTCTGTCGCATTTCTACACTTTTGATAACAAGGTGTAAGCTTGATCTCAAACTTTTAATTATTTTTCTCTTTTTCTTTAATGTATGTGAATTAAGCTGTGAACAAAATAGGAGTCACAATTGCACGAATGGATCAACAGTTGTATGTGATTTGTTTTCTTGCTAGGTTTAAAGCATTTTTAGTCTGGGCTCATACAGAAATCTTTGGATGAACCCCTGGGTTAGCAGTTCTTACTAAGACTACAAATAGTCCAGCAGAAAAAGAGCTTTAATAAAACTACTGTGGAGGCTGCTCTGCTAGAAAAGAAAATCAATGAATTTTGCAGTGATAAGACTAATACTCATAAACAGAGTTGACATACCAATGCCTACTACAAGCTAAAGCTCCGAAGATCTACAGGAGTTAAACAACTAGATCATCATTTGGTGCATAATTAGTCAAGGATATATTGCATTTTAGTCTTAAAAAAATCTTATATCACAATAATCATTATCTAGAAAGAGGAAAACAGAGAGAGAGCAAAACTCATGGGAAAAATATTAGTAATGATACTTTATGCACCACTGAAATCTGCTCATTATTACAGTTATGAAGGTGATATAAAAGTAGAAACAGAATGGAATAGATTTTATCTCTGCTGATGGATATGTCACTAAATTAATAATAGTGCTAAAACTAGAAATAACGTTTTTGGAAAAAAATAATGGCTTATAGCTAAGCATCTGTGTAAAATCAGTAACAATTTCATTAATAGTTATTTAATCCAGTTACTTAGATATTATGATTACTTCATCGACTAATGCTTCATAAGTATAGTAAACAATCAGTATTGCTACATGCTTGAGTAAGGACAAACCATGCTGATCTAGCAGTAAAATGAGTTTCCTGCCAAAATGCTTCTCTACATTTTTTAGATATGAGATGTGTTTGCTAAATTTCTTCCTTGATTCTAAAAATCACTTCTAATATGGTACTAGAAACATTTTATCTATTAAGCAGTGAAAACTGCAGTATTTTCCATTAAGAATTTCAAACTCCCTTACTAAATTTATAGATGAAGTTAATAAAAGCTAGTGAAATCATGCCATTTCTACCTGATTTGACAAAGTAAAATTAGAGACGAAAACAGCCTAAATGCTAATTTCAATATTTTCTCAACACTTCTGTTTTTCATTTTGAGCTATTGCTTCATTTACAAATTTTGCTAGACTTATAAACAAGAAAGGAAAACCTTCCAAAAAGATCTTGTTTTGAGACAAAAAGGTTTAATTATATACAAACCAAAATATTTTCAGGTTTTAACTTCATTTGGAAAATTAAAACATTTTTCACTTTTGCCTGAAAACGTTTGAATTTCAAGACCTTCAACAAATCAGATGAAAATAAATTAAGCTATACCTTACTGATGTACTATTTTTTTTTGCATAGCTTTCTTTTAAGATAAAATGTCAAATCATGTTTTTAGCTGAGAGTCCTTTAATCATAAAATGAGGTGTATCAAATGTCCCTCCCCAGTCTCATAAATTAGTAGAGGGGGAAGAGGAGTGATTGAAAGAGGAACTTTAGGAGAGGAGTTTTGGTAAAAAAAAGTTTCTTTTCCTTGGTCATGATGTGAAGTTCTTCTGGTAGTTTCTTGGAGGAAGAACTGAGCTTAGAAAGCTCTCATTCTAAGTGTCTTTAAGACGAAAAGCACGGATGAATCAAACCACAGTTTCATGTGTATTTTTGTAACTCACCTACATTTAAAAAACAGAAAACTTTATTGCTTTTTTACATGGATTGGATAGTTTTAGAAATGAGCCATAAGATTATTACTAACAGTATTGTCAAATAGCAGAACATAATACAAATCATCTTTACGCTTAAATTGATTAAGGACAGTATTTTCATCCCATTCTTCTTTCCAAATACATTGTTAAACATTTGTAGAAAGTTTGGAATTCCTATTTATATTCAAATCTATGAAATCCACCTAACATTTATCTTCCAGCAGCTATAAAATGAAATATATTATGTTTTCTACTTGACTTACTAATTTCAGCTTTAATATGATGGTAACATTTTAGAAAATACAATATTTACATTTCGTTTTCCAAAATGGTTTTGTCTAATGAAGACATCAACATATTTTATATTTTTTAGTGGCAGAAGTTGTTGATGGGATATCCATAAGACTGTGCAGCTGAGTAATTACATATGGTAAAAATATTTTAAAATTCAGTTCAACTGCATTTTATTCATCCATAGGGAAAAAAAAAACAACAAAACAAAACAAAACACAAGAAAGTGGATGAAAACAGGTGTTTTTCATATTCTACTGGTAAAGAAGAGTGTTTTAACATTGGAAAGTTTTGCAGGTCTATTGCTTAAATTAATGGTGCCTAGGATTTGAAGCAACTATTGTCATTTCAATGCCTATGAAAATTCAGAGTCAAACTAAGGAGAAAGTCATTCTCAAGAGCACAGCTCAAACAGTGTGTAGGAAGGACTGTTCCAGGCCCTTCCTCTTGATACAGGACATGCATGTGGCACTGTCAGGTAGATTCTTTGACAAATGTGTTGATCTCCCCATTGTTTTATGACAGCAGAGAAATGCAAAGCATTTTTCTCACCCTTTTTCTACCCTGAGGACAGTTTGTTACATCCAGGTGTCTTATGTAGATCTTATCTTTTCTTGTTAAACAATTTACTATGATACTGTAACAGTGAGACTACTTGCCTGAGGATCTTCTACAGCTTCAAAGATTTTAAAGGATTTTTTCCAGAATTATTAGCATCATTTTCTGTTCAAAGTCCTAGCTCTTTGCAAAGAAAATAGTTGTCCAGGGTACATGCACCAGAATGATTTAAGGAACTATATTATAAACACATAAACTACAAAACATTGCTTTATACACTGTGAATATTCCCTCTGACTCAGGCATCCAGATGAAAATCTTTAAAAGAATTAACTTAGTCTTAGAGTCTAAAATACCAAGTGGTGCCAAGACCAAATTCATTCACAAATACCCTTTAACCTCTGTTTTTCTCTCTGCTTTTTACACTTAATTAATAACAGCAGTAATCATAATTATACACGAAAAGGCTTCAATTGATTATTACTTCAAATAATAAGAATAATGAAAGGGGTTGAATATCAGTCTGCACCTTTTAGGGGAGAAAGCAAAAACAATTAAGTAACAGTATCTGAAAGATGATAATTCCAATTTGCTTTGGACTTGAGGGGAAGAGCAATCCGTTTTTCTCAACCATAATATTTGTTATACTCAGAAGAAGATATAGGTATCTGGGATTCTAATTAAATTAGAATTTGCTGCACAATCACAGATAATTTGTTAAAAAATCCTGAGATTTTGAGATCTTGCAATAGGGGAATGCTTATGCAAGTGATTGAATAGTCTGAGCTAAATTCTCAGTCACTGTGTAGATGGTGAAAGTTTCCTTTGCAAGGGTTCTTACAGTGATGGTTGGGTGAGAGTCCCCACCCTGCTGTTCAGCTCAGTTCTCAAGTTCTCGTAACCAGCTGGTTTGTGCTCCTACATGAGCACTTCAGCTCAGGCACAGTCTATCCCATTGCTGTTGTCTTAAACCACACACGAACTAGCTAACTATGACAATCGTATGCAAAACTTGTCTTACTCTACCATTTTCTATTTATAAAGGTCTTATCTATGTAGGATTTGGTCAGTCCTGCAGCAATAACCTTTCTAGGAGCCCTCAGAAAGTCCAGTTTTTTCCACAGGATTTAAATCAACACACTGAAATATATAATTCAGTGTAGGCACTGCAGGTTCTGCCTGGGGGAATCTTCAAGTCAGTCCAGAATTCCTACCTGGAGAGCTCCTGCACCAGCTAATCCAATGCTTTGTTGCAAGGGAGCCAGCCTTTCAGCCTCCTCATGGGCCAGCCCATCACTCACCAGCCCACTATCTAGTCTGTGCAGATGAGTAACTAATGAATTTGTGGACCACCTGGGGAATGAATGGCCTGAGTGCAGCAGATGTGTGTGAGCAGCCACAGCCCTGATGACCAGCCACACCACTTTAACAACACAACCAACTGAAATTTAACTTTCATGTCTCCCAAACGCCATGGTTCTTGGCACAAATGCTGTTAGAATTTCAAGTGACACTGGTAAAACAGATAATTTTACCTTTTTTTCCTTAATATAATGAAATCAATGATCCTAAAGAGCTTTTAAAATTTCAAAGAGGATCTCCAAAGTGAACTGCTTAAAAATTACATCAGTATTCCCAAATTCATTAACTGTTTAGGAAAATTCTAAGTTATTTCTAGTTCATGAGCCTTTGAGTGCATTTAATGCCCACAATATTAGGGTTTCAACCTATTAACCATTTTTAATTTAAAAATCACCTTGGCTGATTAATTTTCTCCTTCAGGCTACCTCAGATATCTTGTTCAGTTTCAGCCTTTTCTGGTTGCATCACTGTAGACATCTTGAACACAGGTCACACATCCCCATTATCTCAATCTCTTCTCCACTTTTTTTGTCTGCATTTATTCCTTTGGCAAACCCTTCCCTTGTGCTGTTTACCTTCACTGGCTATTGCCTAAGCCACCTTTCCTTCTCTAGTTCTCTAAACCTTTCATTGTCTGTATTCTAACCTTTATGCTGCAAAATGCATTATTCCTTTTTTGCCCATGTAGCACTTCTTTTTGTCAAAGACTGCTTTGGTTCAGGTTTAACCTGATGTTTCCTTCCCACTCCCAGATCTATAATATATTTCTTCAATCTGTAAATTATTTCTTGAAGATTTTTATTAAAGTCTTTATTTATACTAACTTATGTTAAATTATTTTGTACATTAACCTGATGTTTTGAATGGTTGAAAGATCATTCAGATAATGAAAGTATTCCTGATAAAAATCAGCTTGATTTTCTTTGGGGACTAGGTGGCATTTGTTTGGGTAAGGGAAGGTTATTTAATTTTTGTTCATGAAGAAAAAGTACACACAAATCAGGGAGGAGAAGGGAAGGGAAGGGAAGGNTATTTTGTACATTAACCTGATGTTTTGAATGGTTGAAAGATCATTCAGATAATGAAAGTATTCCTGATAAAAATCAGCTTGATTTTCTTTGGGGACTAGGTGGCATTTGTTTGGGTAAGGGAAGGTTATTTAATTTTTGTTCATGAAGAAAAAGTACACACAAATCAGGGAAGGGAAGGGAAGGGAAAGGATCTTACAAATTCTTGCTAAAGCTACTGGGAAAATTGCCTTTAAAGTTGCCTTGGGGTGATTCTATGACAATACTGTATTCCCCATTGCCTGCTTGATCTCTAGTGTACCTCTAAATTGAAAACGGGGAGGGGGAGAGAGAGAGAAGCTGAGAGAATTTTTCAAAGAGTTCAAGAGAGAGACGCCTCTTTCGGGATGTTTCCTCCTGGATTTGTGTCCAAACTGGCACAAAGTGTATTAAAAGTAAGCTATAACATGAGTTGTAATAATTAAAGCTCAAATATTTTATTGATACTCATTTCCTTTTATAAATAAAATATATTTTACCATCAGTAATAAAATTTGAAATCAATATTTTGAATTGATAAGGAGCTACAACAATGATATATTTACCTTTTTAGATCCCTGACACTGCTGCTGTTTTAATCTTGGGGTTAGATGTAGCATAGAGGAATCTAATATTATTTGTACATGGAGATTGATTTTTAAACAATTTATAATTATAATGAAAATATTCTGCAAGAGTCTGTACTTTAAGCTGAACAGGAAATTAATAAAGATCCTTAATGACTGTGACATAATTTGAGCTAATACAATACTGAATAAATATGTTTACCTTGACATTAAATTAAATTCTGTGTAACATCTTGCATTGCATTTTATTTTTTGTCATTTTTGTTACTCCCAACTGACTTCTTAACAGATTGAAACTTTTCATTATACAGAAATCCATAAAACTAATATTACACAATTTTGACAATTATAGCTATTTTGTCCATGACATGTGCCCCTCATTCCTATTAATATGTACCTAAGCAAGTACCAAGCTGATATTATACCTCTGAAACAAGTATACAACCACTTATAGTAATTTCCTCTTTGTGAATGTTGTCTTTGGAGGATGCTATCTTATTTTCTCTTTTAAATTTTATTTAAAAAATAACTGGTTTTATGGTCTGTTCCTGTGCTGTGTGTAAAGCAAGATAGAGACTTCTAAAGAGCTTCTTTTCAATTCTCGGGGATTTGCACCAGTCTTCTGGAAAATCATATCAAAAAACTGAAAACTATTCAGCCAAAATTCCCCTTAAAATGGTCATTGATGTTAATTAGTTTCAGTTTTGCCTTGAGTATTCACTCATGTTTTAAGGGATGTTTTTTCTGAAGATTTGGTCAAAGTTGTAACAGTATCCTTGATCATATTTTTCCCTGACTTCAAATCACAGAGGATTTAGGTCTTCTGGTTTGATGTTCAATTTTCCCTTGCTGCATTGCCAAAGCATGTAGTCTTTGATGGTGGTGTATTCCTTTTCGTGGTAGGAAGGACAGCACATGCTGATTGAAAACAAGCAAATGTACTCCCATTTCCAAAACAACCAAGTGGCTTCTATTATGTTCTTGTTAGTTTGTTGGGATTTTTTTTCATTTGCTGTAGGAAAATTTTGCTGCTGTTTCCATGTTTAATTTATCTGTGTCTGGTTTGTTCAGGACAAGTTGTTCCTAGAAGGAATTGTTCTTTATTGCCTCCAGCACTGCTCGGTGTCTAGTATAATGAATGCATCTTTCACTTCACCTGGGTTTGCCCTTTGCTACCACAGCAAACCTCTTAGTCTGTGAATCCCACTGAAGTAACACTGTTTTGTTACAGGTCATGGATCTTCAACCATGCTTTTAAAGGCTCAGTAAGAGTAAGCTGCTCTGTAATGATAAACTACACCTGAGAGGACTGCTTCATGAGATTCTGCCTCAAAACTTCCCTTTCCTTTGCCTGGAGATATCCTGCTCACAAAATTTTTCTCTGATGGCAACATAGAATATAAGTGGTGCTTGATGTACTGAGGAAAAGCAGAGCAAGTTATGTGCCTGTATTTGTTGTACTGTGACATCCTGGGCTTTCTGCTCCATGGGAAGGGTATGTTGTGCTGCCTCTGGAGTATGTGCAGGTCTG
The DNA here is from genome assembly GCA_013398955.1 of Callaeas wilsoni. Taxonomy (NCBI): domain Eukaryota; kingdom Metazoa; phylum Chordata; class Aves; order Passeriformes; family Callaeidae; genus Callaeas; species Callaeas wilsoni. The sequence continues at coordinate 144,945 of VWPU01011874.1, forward strand.
GGATTACCCACGCCTCTAACATATGACTGCCAGGACCCTCCCAACACATCTGAGAGCAGGGTGAACAGAAACCAAAAAGGTCCCTTCTTCCTGATTGTTTAATTAAGTGCCATAATTAGGACATGCTGATAATAAAGGATACTACCTACTTGAATATTGATGGGAAAAAGTCACCAGTCCAATAATTGTATGCAGTGCCTTTGTGATGAGTTTTGTGATACAGAAAATTAAGAGTGCAAGAGTAGAGGATTCTTGTTGATAGGAGAAAAAAATGAAGGTGGAGAACTCTATAATGAAAAACATTTGTGGTTCTTAGAAAAGTAAAGATAGCTGATGGCAAGAATGGAATAACAATATTTTTATTATTATTATTTCAGATAAGAGAATAAATGTGCTTATTTTATAAGAACAACACATATATAATGGAATAGTATTTCAGTAAATTTTACTATTATCTTGTAAGATGTCAGACACTCTGTGAATCACTTGGCTCAAGAGTCTAAACTTTCTGCAAGTAGTTTAATTTTCTAAATTGACATTATAACCAGTGATGAATGACTGATGCCTTTGTTGAGAGACTGGACAGGAGCTTATATAATGTTCTGCTCACTCTTTTCAGTCAGGATATTTTGAATTTGCCATTGAAGCCAAGGATGAAGATACTCTTCCTGATAAGGGTAGCAACACATATTTACATTTAAAATATAATATTAAAAAGCTGCATATTTTCCCATCAACTGTGATATGAAAGAGGTCAACAATAGCTGATTCCTAGATATTTCAGACTTTTTTTTTTTTTTCAGGCAGTGTGACCTGTTCCTTGCCTCACACTATGCAGTTTCATAACAATTTCAATACGAAATTTTTATACAAAGTTTTTTATTTTCTGATGGTGTTTTTAGCCAACTAAATTTTCAGATTCAAGTCATATTTATTTCTGTGTTCACCCTTAATACAGTATCATATCTTCATGAAAAATTTAAGATGCTTGATTATAAATAATTAAGTAATGAGTTAGTACAAGTGCCTCATTTTTTTTATATTCATAAATAATACTTAGTTGTTAGAAAATATACTTAGCTTCTTTGAGTTTTAACTGATTTCTCTCTGCTATTTTTGGAGAATCTAGCACCTCCTTCACCAAAGTGGGAGTAAAATGGCTGTGAGGTAGGAATAGGAAAATCCATCTTTCATTCCAAAATTGCTTGAGCGTGCAGATGAGAGTGCCAGGCTTCCCAAATGCAAGTGTCAGCCTCATACTCTTTAATATGGAAAAAGGGTGATATTGGAAGAAGAAAGGAGCATTTGTTTCCAGCTCTTCTCTATGAGAGTTAGTCCTAAACAGTTTCATGTAAGATGAATAAACCATTTTTAGAGTTCTGACTAGAATGAGTAACATATCCAAAAAGTACATTAAGTGTCCTTGATCCACGTAGGCTTGATGAAAGTAATTTAGTACTGAAGTACACAGTTGTAAAATCATTTTTTCCCAAGCAAATGATTAAATGAAAGAATTTAGTATCTAAAGTATTTACTATGTACAAATTGTATATATAACAGTATTGCAAATGCTACAGGGAAACCTTTATTATTAATTCAAGAATGGATTTTTATTTTGTTGCACTCATTGAATTCTTTCATTGTAAGAAATACCACTGTCCTTACAAAATGTATTATTATTTATAGGAATGTCTTACATAGCTATCTTATAATTTCTTTACACTCTTCTCCACTTTTCCTAACAAATATGTCAGCTTTTCTGATTATATTTTATTTTATTTCACCTTCAATTTTATTTTTATATTTGTATATTTTCATTGCTACTAGCACTGTTCTTCTTTTACCACAGTCTTATTATTATTTAAGCACTAGAGAAGACAGGGATTATGCCTAAGAGCTGTTTCAATTTGTACTTGCCTATTCAGATAAGGATTCACTACTTTCACTGAAGTGAGTCGGCGTATAAATACAGTATCCCCACCACTTTGTTGACTCTAGTATGAGACAGGATTGAAAAAGAGAAACTCTGTGAAACGAATAAGGGCCACTGAAACAGTCTATCATTCCCAGTACTCCTGAGAATGCCACTTCAGAGCTACATCAGCACAGCTGCTCTTTGGGGCTTTTTGAATCCATCAGTGAGTGCATGGAATTCTACACAGCCCAAATCTGCTCCTGATTAAGAGAGGAAAAAAAATTATTTCTCGGGCACTCTTTGGGTTGCATAGCAAAAACATCTGCTTAGTGTCATGAGTAGGAAATTACTGAAGGTGTCAGTAAATGATCAAATCTACTTGGAATTTTTTTTTTTAATCTCTATGGTCAGAGAGAATCACTTATTACAGTCAGTTTCAATGAATAAAAGGATATTTTGGCCATTGGGTTTGTAGCTAAATAAGTCCATCATTGAGGAGACTGTAAGCCATTTTTACTTTAATAAGCAAAACTCTGCTTCACATTGTATGAATATCTAGCTAATAAGTACAACATTTCAGGAATGAGAATATTCACATTAAAAAATTATTTCTTGAAAAATTTCAGTTTACAGATGAGATAAACTTTGGGAGATGTCTAAATAATGTACTACATTTAAGTTAAATTCATAAGGAGATTTTTTTTTTACATCCCTTTAAAATTAAAGAAACTGCACATTTTTATTAAAAAGTACAAAATTCACAGGAATTTATTTTGAAGGATGCAATTTCCACTCTCACAAGCTAGCAAAAAAACCTTTGGTTTTTTTGCAGTGACTTTTTAACCAACAATCAGTGGGTTGTTCCCTGGAAAACCTCAGGCATGTCTGATTTGAGAAGAACAGTTAACTTTAATCTGGTGAGTAGCACTGGCTGTGCTCCATGGAAAAGTCCCAACATATGTATTTAACTTCAAGTTTCAGAAATACTTTAGGTAATCTGAAAGCATAAAGCTTAAAGCATAGTGACTTCAGAAGAAAATTATAATAAGATAGAATCATATATAGTATCCATTATATATTACATAAAATAATGTATAATACATTATATCAATCATTAAGTAATTATTATTAATCATAGCATCATAGAATGATTTGAGTTCAAAGCGAGCTTAAAATCATCTAGTTCCAAAGCTCCTGCCATAGGGGGGAATTATGGCAACATATTGATATATTAAATATATTTTAATGTATTTTGTTAATTAATCAAAGATTTTATTGATTTATATCTATTCTATGTTAATATAAAATAATTAGATAACTTGATTAAAATTTACTATATGAATATATATATAAGTTTCTTAATATAACATATTAATCAATTTTTATGTACAATAGTATATACATTATATATGTTATACCAATTTCTTCTATATTAAATATTATTAATAAAAGTAATGCATGGGAGGAGCTAGAAGCTTTGATCCACTCTCAGAGCCATGGACACCACTGAAATAAGCGAAAGCAGGTGGGATGAGTTCTGTAATAGATGTGCTGTGCTGGACAGTCACAGGCTGCTCAGGAGGGACAGGCAAGGCAGAAAAAACAGGGAGGCGGTGCTGAATTCAAGGGAGGGATTGGATTGTGGGGGGCTTGCAACTGGTGATGACAGCTGAGAAACCTTGTGTAAGGACAAAAGGAAAAGAAAATAAAGTCTACCCAGTCCTTGCCCTTATGGGTGACTTTTACGTTTCAGATGTCAACTGGGAATATCATGCAGTGGTTACAAGCAGGTCCAGGAAATTCCTGAAATATGTGGAAAATAACTTTTTGGTGCAGTTACTAAGAGAGTCAGCTGGGAAGGATTTGTCCTAGATTTGTTGCTTGCAAACAGAGGGACTCATGGGCTAAGATGGGTGGATACCTTGGTCACAATGATCGTGAAGTAGTTGAGTTTGAAATCATGGGTGAGTGGAGAAAAGCTGTCAGCAAAACCTTCGTCCTAGGTATGGGCAGAGAAGACTTTGGGCTGCTAAAGGAACTTGTTAGTAAGGTCCCTGGTAATCTACCTTTGAAGTAATTGATTTCTATAAATGCTGGTTACTTTTTAAGAGACATATGTTAGGAGTGCAGGAGAAGGCAATCCCAAAGTGTCAGAGGTCAATGAAAAGGGGCAGAAGCCCAGCTTGGCTGAGCAGGGATATTCTTCTTGGGCTTAGGTGGAAAAGGAAACTGTATGGACTTTGGAAGCAAGGACAGGCAGGGCAGGAGGACTACAGTGATATTGTTCACAACTGTAGGGAGATAATTTGTATGCCTACCGCTTCGTTAGAATTCTGTTGCCTTGTGAAGGGCAGAAAGGGTTGTTAAAAATATGTTAACAGCAAAAGTTACAAATTAAAAGTCTACATAAAGAAAAACCAACAAAACAAATAAAGATTTTAGCATAACTAAATTAAATTCTGTCTTGTTACATCAGATGTAAACCTGTGCAAGTTCCTTTAACAGTTATTTGCTTAATTTTTCTACTGTGTGGCCTGATATACAAATGGTCCCAGTAGAAAACATGTTGGACAGCAGCTGTGTCTCTCAGTCATTTACAGGGGGAGATGAGTGGACTGTGTCCAAAATGCTATTATGCAGCTGCAACAAAGTGGGGTTGGTTATTTAGTAGCATGACATGTGAGTGTTCATTTTTCATATTTTCCTTTTGGTATGTTACTCTTCCCATGAGATAACTGAGTTGACTTCAGCAATTCCCAATGCTCAAGTAACTCCATATCATTCCACTATTTGGTGTAAATGACAACAGATAGTAATTCTAATCACTGAAAATGAAAAATGAAAAATACACTGTATTGAAATATTTATCATGCAAATTTAATTTAAAATCTTATTTGTTGTAAGAGACAATATCTTATTTCTAATTTTACTTTCTACAATTTAGATCTGATTGTTTTATTCACTTCAGGTTATGATTTTATCATTAAACATTTTTTCTGGGTATTGTCAATCATCATTGTGGTCACTTGAACATTATAGAAATAATGATGTGCTAGTAGGTAAAAGAAGTTCAACTTTTTTTACTTTTCTGATACAATAGGCACTTTCCACTGAAAATCATAGAGAATTATATGTTATAGAGTACTATATTCTTAAAGTGCAATTTTCTCAGCTTCTGTGTTGTAATATTTGACTTAAAATAAAATGTTATTTCTAAATATGTACAATATTTATGTAGTGAAAACACCTCAAATGTCAGTATCTCAGATGTCATTCTATGCTTACAGCTGCATCAACAGGTAGAATTACTTTTTACATAATCCTTAATGCCACATACCATAATCATCTAATGTAAATCTCAATCCTGTATCATTTTGCTATTCTATGTCACCTCAAAATCTGAATATGTGATACATGAATATATGTGAGTTTGATCCATATCTCATCTTCATTTCTCAGCTTGCCAACTTTTAACTTCATGTTGTAACTCACCCATGAAACTCAGACTTTCATCAGAAGTCCATTATCAGCAATTCTACAATCTTATTTTCCTACTTTCTAAACTTCCTTTATCTTCTTTTTATTTCTAGAGCTCCAAAATAGAATCAGTTTTGTAACCTGTTTCATCTCAGGATTCCTTAAGGAAATTCAGAATACTGTGAATATCTATTATTAGTAGTAGTGTCAATATTATTAATTATATTAATGTTAATAATATTCCCTGTGCTCATAAACTAGGCATAATATAAAAAAGATATGAGGTATGAAATATTTCAAAATGATGATTTTATGTTGATATTTATATCGTCAGCAGCCCATTCATTAGAACATTGTTCAGGGTTTTAATATGATCCTTCCAAGCTGGTTGTTAAATTACTTGATTACTTTTTCTAAATCATCAAACACTTGTTTAGAGAAAATTCAACTGTCTCAAGACGAGAGATATGAATAATCTGAGACATGACACATACTTGGAACCCAAAAGATTAATACAGAATACTCTGTAATAAGGTAGAGCTGAATTACGAGTGGATCATCCATACCCCAGGTGAGAACCCTGGCTACAGAACAATTCTGGGCTTCAGTAGGTGATAATGGAAAAGAAAAATAGCACCCTTAAAAGTTTCCATTTTCTCAAAGGGAGGACTAAGATATTTTCTTGAGTCTTGAGTGCTTTTCCATTAATGGGTAAACTATTTCCTATTGCAATATCACTGCAAACAATATTGATACTCATTGGTATAGCTTCATTGCTGAGTCCAGAAATTTCATAAAAATCAGTGGAAGAAAATGACTCACTTCTCCCTGTTATTTTTACACAGAACTGTGCTCTGCAAATGTCATTAAAGCTTCTCTGTAATTTTCTGTATATAGAATAGATTATATGAGTGTCTGCAGGTGAGAATAGAGAAGTATTTACTAGAGAACAACAGGCCAAAGAGCAGAAATTCACCTGCTGAGACACTGGTGTGTGTAAGGACAGATAGATTTTGCCGTATCTGCACAAGACCACCACTGCTGGGAACATCACCGATGGATTGTGTGGCATTCAACATGTCCAGGGAAGTCTGATACATGAAAAAAGGTGACAAATTTATATATTGCCCTGAAGAAATAAAAGGTCCTCTGAAGGACCAGGTGAACACTCTCCTAAAAGCCAATGGTGTGACCTAGAAGCCACTGGTGAGTGCTTTGGAGTTGGCCTCACATTTGTTGTTCCAGCTGTGGAACTATGAATGAATGTGGGAGTAAATCATGCAAGAACATTAGTGACTATTCTCTGCAGCTTTCTGTTACTGGTGATAGTGGCTTGATATTATGTGTAATCACATTGTCATAAAAATTGAAACACTTTAGAAATATTGAGTAGATGGGGGGAAGACTGGTAACAAGAATCTATTAGGTAAAAAGGAGTTAACACAAATTCCAACCAGGGAAATCTCTATGATCCTGACTGGTGTAAAACACATGGCAAGATAATACAGCTTTGCAGAATGCATAAGACAAGATCTGCGACAGCCTAAAAACCCAGCACATTAAGGCTTTTTTGGCTGGTTGGTTGGTTGGTTGGTTTGATTTGGTTTGCTTGTGTTTTTTTAAACTCAGATAGACTAAAAGTATCAAAATACTTTACATAAAGTATAGACATAAAATGAGGAATTAGAGTCTCAAAACCTATGCTGGCAAGATTCCAATAACTAAATACACACAAGGTGATTATTCTAGTGGTGCTTGCCCATAAACTGCCTGTAAAACAATAAAAACCCCCACCAAACCCTATACAGACAGAATACCAAACAGAAACACAAAATAAAGGTAGATGTGACCGAATAGAGGAATGACTGAAAATCCAGTTCACACAGAACACTCTTTGGAGAAAGTTCTAGAAGATTAAGAATATAAAATGGGAAAAAAAAAGAAAACAGGGAAGACTTAGGAACTCTTCTAATCAACTCAGAAATTAAAGTACCTTGTGCTAAAATATTCAGAAATTTAAACACACTTATGAGGAGACTAAGGAACCAAAGATCTGACAAGGCTGAAATAAAGTAAAAGAAGGGATGAGTAACCTAAAGATAAATGAGGAATCAAACCTCAGAAAATTTTAAATGGGAGGAGTACACTTTCATATTAAACATGTAAGTTAGAGAATCTCAGGAAAGGTCAAGTAAAAATATCAACGGATAATTGACAGAAGTGGCTTCTTTGAGTAGCTTAGTTTTCCTCTTGTAAGTCAGTGCATTTCTGCAATGAACTTGCTTGTGAAAAGCAGTAAATTGCATTCTAAATGAGTATATTAGGATGCAGTTTATTAACTCCTGACTGGGCTCTACTGGCTTCAGATCCACTGTTTTCCCTTCCTCAGAATAAAATGGTAAAGTCTTTCCAATTTAACTGATATGGATTGCAGAAGACAGTGAAATACACAATCACACTTCTGAATTTGTGTAATGGCTTAACCGCAGCCATAACTAAACACCATGCAGACTCTTGCTCACTGGCCTGCGGTGGGATGGGTTGAGGTAAGAAGAGTTTAATAATTGAAATATAGATAATAATAAATATAATAATAAAAATATTATTATTATTATTATTATTGTTGGTACTAGTAGTAGTAGTAATAGTAATAGTATCAAAACAAAGAGCAGAGAAGAGGAATAAGACCCCAAGGAAAAACAAGTGATGTACAATATTATTTGCTCCCCATCAGCTGAGACAAATATCCAACCTGTCCCCAAGCAATGATTTCCCCTTTCTGGCAAACTTCCCTCCAGTTTATATACTGGGCATTCATGGTACAGAATATCCATTTGGACAGTTCAGGTCACCTGTCCTGGTAATGTTCCCTTGCAACTTCTTGTGCACTTGCTCACCAGCAGAGTATGGAAAACTGAAAAGCCCTTGACTTATTAGCACTGCTCAGGAACAACAAACACATCAGTGTGTTAAGATAATTCTCATACTAAATCCAAAACACAGCACTGTAGCAGCCACTAAATAGAAAATTAACTCTATCCCAGCTGAAACCAGGACAACTCTCCAAGGAGAGTTGCTAAGTCTTTAATTATTTAGGCTGTTGGAGAGATAAAGCCTAAAGCTACAATTGTTAATTGAAACTATATTCTATATGAAAAATAAAATATGTGTGGAAAGAAAATTGAGCTAAGAAAAGCAGAATGCATCTCACACATCTGTACCTGGAAATCTAAGCAATAATTGAGGATCTAATAGAAATCAGTCCTGTGTTCTTACCAAACTCCTAATGAGCCTCAAGTGCTTTTGTGATCGGTAGGAAATCTTGGGACTAGCAGATTCTTAAAACTCAATGATTTACTACTGGTTACGGTGGAGCCTCCTATCCTGAAGTAATGTAACTTTGATTGAGAACAGTGTAGTAGGGGTTGATTTGCATTGTTGTATCAAAGGCCAAAGAGATTTTCTGAATAACCATTATAAAACCATCAGTGATAATCGGAATCAATAGTTGCATTGATATGTCTAACACTGTAGTATGATGCATGGTTCATCAAGGTTAAAACACACATACATGAGTTCATCTAACCTTTCAGAAACCTCTTTGAACCAACTCTAAGGATGGAACATGACACGGCTGAGCAGCCAATACTTGCTCAGATAATTATTTTATGTACTTCTATTTTTAAAAAAGAGGCAATAGATAATAGAGTAACAATTACCCTTCAACTCTCATAATTAGTTAACACATATTAGTGAAGATGTTCTGAATAATTGTGCTAGTACGAAACTATGCATGAAGGGAAAATGCTAATATATATACTTGTCAATATCTCATGCTGAAACCTTGCTCTAAGTATCATCAAAATTGCCGATATATTTAAAATACAATACACATGTGACAGTACAAATGGCTTTTTCTCAGAATATTTCCCAGTTGTAATGTCTAAATAGAAAAAAAAAGAATATAAACTAATGAATAAAGATCTAAACATGAAATGAGACTTCTCAGAAAAAAGCTATTTGCTATGTTTCTATAAGGATTCTGTAATACTGTGTGTGATGATCAAAAGTAGCTGCTAAAATAAAAAAAAGAAAGTATCTTGAAATATTTTACTTATAAGAACAGTTCCTGTCATTAACAGAAAGACATGCTCTGAAATTACTTTAGAGTTAGGGTTCAAATCATTCAATAGTCATTGCTTTTCCAAACTGTATTTGCAATTGCAAAATAATTGCATCCTATTGTAGGCAATGAGGTGAAAATTAACATTAATATGCATTGGAACATGTCAGGTTCTGAACTCATGGCATTTATCAGGATTGAGAGAAGACTAATTATTTTAATTATAAATCAGGCAAAATTTTCTATTACAACTGAGGTGGACATGAAAGAAGTCCTATAATGGTCTAGGTAAGTGAAATTTAAAATTAATGGAAGTATTTTGCTTATTTGTTTTTCTTTTTTGTAGTAAGACAGCAATTGGTATGAATTAATGAGCACATGAGGAAAGTCATCATCCAAAGGATCAAATAAGATCTATTTCCCTACAGAATACAGCTTTTAAAAGATAATATAGCCCTTCCTCTCTTAATCATCTTTTCTGGGCACCTTCACTTCATACAGAGATTCCACAAAGTTTCTTTAAACACAGGTTGCAGTATAAGGTAGGTATCAAAGAGTAACACACATGGTAGATACTGAGGTCAAAGGAGTTACTCAGCTAAACCAACAGTATGCTCACCATCTCCAATAGAGTAGTTGGAGGGTTTTTTCAGGCTTCTCAGCTATCAGGGAGGTCAGGCAGGGCGGCCTACACTGCACCTTTGAATGGACTGATACTCATTGCTGCTGAGCTGCTGTCTTCTGACTCACTGTTTGGGTTTTTTTTCCTTAGGATTTTATATATTTTCCTATCAGTGTTTTTCCTCTCCTACCCTTGAACTGCTAACTATCCCTGTATCAGCAATTTTAGGTCCCTCATCTTATGTAGCTCTATGCTATGTACTTTTTCACAGTCCTTTTTCACAACTTGGCAATTTTCATGTTTGAGTCAAGGTTGTGCAGTTGAACCATATCCAAATTATATCACATACCAAAAACCTCGACTCACATACAACCAGATCCCTAAGTCTTGTAAGTTCCTGTAAGTTTGGTAGGTATTTTTGACCTTGCCATCTAATAATGTATTCAATTTCTCTTTGATTTTTTTTTTTTTTCAGACATCTAAGACATCCTATGGTAAGGAGTTTCGCAGTTTGACTATGTTCTAAGTAAATGAAAGTAATTCCATTAAGTTTTGTCACCTTTTCTCTGAATCTTTTTGATTCTACAGTATCACTTTAGAGGTGAAGCAATTTGAATGATACTTTGTTTCTGAATGATGATTCTCTGTCTTATGTGAGAGATGATGATAGAACAGATTTAGTTTTATGAGAGTAAGTATATGTTGCTGCTAATGCACCTGAGGGGCCTTTTCAAGACTTTAACTCTTGGCTTGGAAGAAGGAACATTGAAATCGATAATTGCTAGGCCTATGTAGGAAAGAATAATCATAATGAAACCCACCAGATGATCATGACTGACCTTGATCATCCAGAACTAATTCATAATGGCTTAAGGTAATCCTTTCCTACATTTTATCGTGAACTCACAGAAAAGTGCTGATCTCTGTTTATCCAGTACAAGGCATGGTCTGTCTTAAACAAGAAAGTTATTCCTTTACAGCTGCTCTATTTGCCATTATTAATACCACCCTTAATCATAAGACAGAACCCAAATCTTGTCAACTCAAACTGCAGATCGAATTATAATCTTCCTTTAGATGTTTAAATCAGAATTTAAAGGGCTGTCTTGCAAAATAATAAGACTGTATATTTTACAAAACTACAAAAGTTTTCCCAGATATCTCTTTTGTTATTCTAATATCTTCCTTACTGTTTTCATGCTCCCAGGCTCCTGAATTAGAACCAATTAGAAATATGAGAAAAATCATTTAAACTTAAAAATTAATTTAGTCACATCCTAGTAAGAAGAAGGTAGATGTTATAAAAGAAATCTTAATGAAAACAAATCCTCTATAGGAATTGAACCCATACCCTTTCATAACGCTGTCAGTTACCGTATTCACAAGGCAACAGTAAGCAAGAAGCACAACAGAATCAGGTGTTGTATTAGCCAACAGAGGATGCTCTTTGATCCTTATGAAAGTAATAAAAATATATTAAGAGAGGCAAAGTAATTAAAATTTTCCATGACTATAGAATGCAGATGAAGTCATTCCAAGAACTATGTGTGTGTAATTTAATGACATTCACAGGAAATACAGCATATATCTGCTCCTCAGTGGCAAAAATCCTGAAAAGAAAGAAGACTTCTTTTTTCCAGCTTCAATTCTGTAAATTCTGTCTAGGATAATGATAGTATATGATTAGCAGAGATCTTCCCAAAATACCAATAACATTCCAATGTTTGGATTATTCATTGCTGCAATGTCTGCATAAGATATTTAAAACTACACACAGTTCCAACCACTGGGAACATTATTTAACTGAGAAAAGAGTATCTAAATGACATAACAAGTCTCTTCCATTATTAATGCCTTTTTTTTTATGCATATCTTACATGGTTTATTCCCAAAGTCAGAGTTCTTTTTACATTGTCAAAAAATTGCCTCATTGCTTAGCCCTCATTATTTTGAGTGAATGATTTCTACAATGAATAGCCTTTGTTTCGGAGCTTGAACTACAATGTTAGCACATATAGGGAATGAAGATACAGAGATGAGTATCTGTGCTTACAAACATCCAATAAACATCCAGGTGAAAGTCTGAGTGACAGCATCAAAGTATTGCCTCAGCCAATAGTTTTTATTATGTGAATAAAATACATCATTTAAATTTAAGCATCTAAGGTGCTTACATTATGACACTTTTCATTTTGGACTTTCTGAATAATCTTTGAAGAAAAACAGATCTTCCCAAGGCTGGTGCAGAGCTTGCACTACTCTTACCATTCTAGAGAATCTGTAGAATGATTAGCCTTATGCCTAAAGTTAATTGAGATTAATTACTTTGTCCACACCCGCCACATTCCTGAGTTTGTAAATAAACTTTTTAGAATACATTTTTTTTAGTTTGCAATGAGATCTAACTTATTTATGCATAAATCCAGAGTGAATCAATACATGTCAACAGAGTCATCAAAGTAAAAAAATGTACTCCAGCCAAACACCTAGCTGTTAAAATCAGACTACTTGTTCTTCAGCCTTTACTAAGAAACCACCCACTGAATGAAGAATTCGTTGTACAAAATTAGAAGAATAAGGCTTGCATTTAGGTTATCACAATCACATTTATGTTGATACTTTCACTTAGAAGCTGCTACTAAGAGAAAAACCTGGTTACCCATATACATGCTTCACTTTTTCAGTTAAAAATATACAGAAAACCTGCAATATTATGGGTATATGCAGTTTTTGTTGTATATATTGATTTGCTAATCTTTGAAAATAACATTTTTCAAAGACGTCTGCTCTCATCAGCTAAAGGTTTTGTGAGATTTTTAGCTCCTTTTTCATCAGTTTGACAAAAGAGAGCGTCTTCTACTTGCAAAACATCTTGGACACATGATGCATTTTACTAGAAAATACTCATAAATTAATTTTCCCATTGCTTTCTTGTTGTTCACTACAGTAATTTTAAACCAAATTTCTGGCCTTGGGTCAGAGCTTTGAAAGACATCCTGTGGTTGTTCAGAAACCCAGTTTTCTAAGTGTACATCTCTCAAGCATCCGTCACAGAGTCTGTAAAGATAGGTAAGGAGAGTACTCCCTACAAACTCATGATGAAAAATATAGATGCATGTTTGATTAATATTTCTCCTCCTGCCAGATTATAAATTAGTGTTGGAGTGAGACCAACAAGAGTGGGGACAGGATGAGTAAACAATTTTCTGTCTTGAATATTGTTGAATGTTTTTTGAAAAAATATGACATTCGTATTCTCCCTTTTTTTACGTAAACCTCTTGGAATAGTAATGAGGTTTTGTGATCTACAGAAATGTATTGTTCGAATTGTATTTCTGAGTTGATATCAGTGTGACTAATTTCTAGCGTGTTGACTAATTACTAGAGAAGGAGTAAAAGCTTTGTATCAGTAGGGCTTTCTTCTCACAGGGTGATAGCCTCTTTCCAAGGCCAGCAGCAGAAAATGCTAGCAGATAATGATGTCATTCTTATCCTTTCCTGTCTTAAAACCCACTCTGTAGCAGCAGCCCAGAAGCCCAGTTGTCAGATAGTAATGCAGAAAGAAAAGTCATGTTTCTCTGTGTGGCATGTACAGTAAAATCCTATCTCAACATGCAGTGTCCAACACGGGTCAATGACTCAGAAGCACTATCATGAGTAAGAGTTTACACTATTCAAAACACTTCAAATCTCCGTGCTAAGGCTGATTTTGCTTTTCCTAGCAAGTATTCGTAAATAGTTTGGGTTTGGCCTTTTTTTAAACTTTTCACAGAGTAACATAATCTTGGGGAAATCAGATGAAGGGCTAGAAAGTGTTAGCACTCAGAAAAGCATGATGCTGCAGGTATAACAGCAGGCAGACTCAGGGCCTAGACAACAGGAGGAAAAGCAAACTCTTGGGACACATAACCCCTCCAATCTTGGAATCTATAATAACAACAAAGACAACTGAGGAAACTTCTAATATTTTATAACATTATTTTTTAAAAGTTGTTCATAAATTTAAAGTGGTAAAGAAAGCCTACCCCCTAAACATGATGAAATAAAGTGACTGCCTGGTGTTTTTCAAATGATTCAATATCTCTTTGGGGGAGTGTGTATGTAATTTATTCCTAGACACACTTGCAGTTAGACTTGCTTCATTGTGCTTGAATTATCAATATTTAGGAGAAGATAAACATGAAAAACAGCAATTTATTAACATGAATATGCTTCTGCCACAGCACAGATGCATATATTGATGAAGGCCACTTCATCCTTCCAGTAGCTTGCACAATGCCCACGCTGCATTGACACACAGGTATTTGTGACCACAGCTCTACATCTTACCTCAAACGTGACAGAGAGCAGACCTGCAGTATTAGCAGTATTAACAATTGCATTCCTTCCCGGGACTGAAGACTACTGAAAATTCATTTTATTTCTACTGCATTGTCTCCAGGCCCGTGCCCTGAGTATCCACAACACCCCACAGGAGCAATAGCGCCGTAATATTGTGGTGACTGGATCTCATCCCATCTGCAGTTGCTGTTGCATTTAACTAAATATGTCAGTGAATAAATTACAGCAAACAGAACACGTGATGCAATGTCAAGATTAGTTTTTGTCTGCATATCACCACGTAGAGAGCAAGAAAATCTACTCTGGAAATATTTCTTTTTTAGCATGCTTAGATTCCGCCAGCAGCATACTTTTATGGAAAGTAATTTCTAAGTACACTGAAACCAAGACTGTGGGCAACTGGTTCTCTATTCAAAAGTGTTAACATGTTGATCACTGAGTTAATATCTTTCTTATTTATTTGCTGTGGGGTTTTTTTGTTGTTTGGTTTGGTTTGGTTTGGTTTGGTTTGGTTTGGTTTGGTTTTTTTAAAGGAAAAAAAAAAAAGAAGAAGAAGAAACAGATCTGCTTACCTGAAAATTAATTTTCTTTTCTTATGTCAAAAAATGAGGGTTCAATGATGCTGCATTTTTTATTCTATTTTAAGACAGAGGTACTTGCACCAGGTTATGGAAAGAGGTCACGGAGGGAAAATACACAAGGCAATATCTTTATTTTTCCTATTTGATAGTTGTTTATCATGTTGCAGATTTGTAGAGTTCTTATATATTTAAATTCATAAATATTTATCTATTTTGATAGGTTGTTTATCTTGAAGAATAATTTTTGAACCATACTAATTTTGAACTTCTAACCATAGAATAACTTTTCTTCTTCAGCATATTTTTTTTCCCTTTCAGTATGAACCATGAGAATAATTTTACATAAATGTCTTCATTCCTCTATGGTTAGATAATATCTTTTAGATAAATAAGGAAGATGAAATAAACAGAGCAAATGTAAAAAGTATTAAGGGTAAAAATGAAATTTACCTGACAATAGCAATTGCCATACATTTAACTTGCTGTCTGGAAAGTGTTGCATTTATACATTTAAATTTTGTTTGTGATATAAGTGTTTTCACCAATGACTTGACACAATTTTTATATTTTTTGAAACATCAATGATTTTAACTCAACAAATAGCTAGAAGTTTTAGTACTGGACAAATGAAAGAACAAATAAGAGTATTTTACAAGTCACGTATTACTCTGGGGTGTGAGATCTGTTGTCTGCCATATGGGAGCAAAGGACACATCCTCTGCTTATCTTCTAGCTCCTTTCCTACTGCTTCTGTTTAGGTTTCCCACTTTTGGGAAATCAAATGTCCAATTGCCATTTTATCTTGTTAATATTCCACAACATCATAGTTGCTGTCCCACATAAACTTAATAGCTCAGACTTCAGGGGATTCATCTTTCTGTGCAGTGTGTAGGGGTATTATCTCTCATTGACACAGCATGGGCTTCTTGCACATCATAGCTACCATATAAATGTAAAATGTGCACTTTAAATCTTGTTATATTTTGTGGGTCTGATTTACAGAAAAACTAAATAACCGAAATGATAAATCTATCTAATGCAAAAACATGTTTGAAACCACAGTATGTGGTTTGTAATAGAGTAAACTTTACAAAAAAAGAGCTTTCTATATCTCAGTATTCATTGAAATACAGTGAAAAAAACCCTTGGGAACCACAAATTGTGTTGCATTTTTCAAAAAACATGCAGGAATGTGCTTATAAATACTTTTAAAATTATGATGATTGTCAAACTGAAAGCATACTTGCAGCTCCCTTGAAAATTGTGTTTTGGACAGTTGATTCTCTGTAACTCTATCAGAGATTGAGCTGAAACCTCTCTATATGGAAAAGTGATTGTTACTTCCAGGTTTTCTTTTGCTTGATTGTTTGGTTTTGTGGTGGTAGTGGGGTTTTTTTCAGTTTAAATAACATTTTAAAGATCTATTTTTTTAAGACTAAGATACATGTTTGATTTGGATAAAACTCACCATTCATTTTTCACAGAGAGTTTTTGGTCTCCTGTTATTAGAGTTTCATTAGAGAAGGTCTGCTTTTCATCCTACACCATCAGAAGGGATGACAGAAGCCTTCAACAGAGTCTGTCCCCCTTATCGGGGTTGAGAGTGGGCAGTGCAGCATGGTAAACTCACAGTGCCCTCAACACATAGCCCCTAGACACATGCCAGCATTCACTTGTGGATCCGTTTATGACCCTGGGACATTTTCAGCTTAGGGAATTTCCCCTTTCAGCCTCTCAGAACTTGGGCTGATATGATGTGCATACAGGTATATGATTACCCTGTCTTCAGCTGAGATAGAGTTAATTTTCTTCTTATTAGCTGGTATAGTGCTAAGTTTTGGATTCAGTTTGAGAATAATGATGATAACACACTGATGTTTTGCTTGTTGCTGAGTAGCCCTTACCCTAAGTCAAGGATTTTTCAATATCACATGATCTGCCAGTGAGCAAGTGCAAAGTAAGGCGAGAGAGCATTGCTAGGAGGGGTGACGAAAAACAAACTGGCCAAAAGGATACTGCATACCATAGCATGTCATGCCCAGTATATAAACTGAGAGAGTTGGTCAAGAAAGGCTGCCACTCACAGTTCAGGTATGGGCTGGCATCAGTCAGTGGATGGTGAGCAATTTTATTATAGATCTCTTCTTTTTTCTTGAGGTTTATTCATCTCTCTCTATTCTTTTCATTGTTATTAATAATAGTAATAATAATATTTTGTTCTGTTTCAATTATTAAACTGTTCTTATCTCAAACCAAGAGGCTGGGGTTTTTGTTTTTAATTCCCTTCCCTACCAGCCAGGGAGGGAATGAGTGAGGAGCTGTGCAGTGCTTAGTTGCTGTCTGGGTTAGAAACACACCAAATGGTGTACACAAAGTACCTAAGTGCAAGATTAAGTAGACCTGTGATGTCAGCCCACTCGGCCTCAAGTATTGTTGTTGGGAGCAATTCATCAAGAAACTGATTTCGGTAAGGAGCATGATCTAACAGGAATAGTTTGGAAGAGTACATCAGCCTTGTAACATGGGAGTGCCCAAAATTTTTGACTTTGTTTAATTACTTTCTGTTTACATTTCCCATTAACTTTTAGTTCAGAATGTTCATACATGCACGTTTATGGATCCATATAATTGAATTTTATGCCCATATATAAGTATATAAAAATAAAAAGTTATATATAAACATATATCTAAAGTTTATCCATATGTAAATATTAAACTTTTCTAAATATTTGTGTACTCATTTACATATATGTGTGTATGGAAAATTCTTTATATTTTCAGATATGAGCACTTCCTGTTCTGAAGGCAAAAATGTGAACCATCAGAGGCTGCTCAGGGAGCAAATGGACATGAAAATTTCAACAAATGGAAACTTGCCAACTAAAAAGTCATACGGAAAATGTGGAGTATGATACTGGCAAAAGTGTCAGCTGCTCTTTATGCACCCCTTTTCTGTCATTCTTGATAAAGTGGAAATTGTGGCTGGTCACAGTCACACTGTGCAAGCACAAGGTTGTATGAAAATATTTCGGGTTTTGACTTTGTCAAAAATCATGGCTCCCTGTCAAATGCTAAGCAACATTGAAAAAAACCAAAAACTGGACAAGCTCAATGTGTGGCACCCAATGAGACACAACTGTGCCTGCTGAGGGACCTGGCACTGTAAAGCCACTCTCAGTTATTTGTTAAAGGTCATGGCAAGTGGAGGAGGCTCTTGAGACTTGGAGGAAAGTAATGATCATTGTCATCTTCAAGAAGGGTAAGAAGGAGGTTCTGGTGATCCTCCACTGAACTGATGAGTCTCACCTCATTCCCCAGGAAGGTGGTGAAGCAAATAATCCTGGAAACGTCTACTAAGAATATGAAGGAGACGGTGGCTCTTGGGTGTTGTCAGTATGGATTTATGAAGGGGAAAGCATGCCTAATCAACCTGATAATCACCTTCTATGATGAAATGGCTGGCAAGGTGGATGAGGACAGAGTGGTAGATGTTGTATAACTTGATTTTAGCAAGGTTTTCCACAATGTCATAATATTTCATTGACAAACTGTTGAATTCCACACTCATTAAAGGGACAGTGAAATTATTTGTAAGCTGCCTGAACCGCCAGGATCAAAAGTGGATATATTAGCGGAGCAAAGTTCAGCTGGAGGGCAGTCACTAATGGTGTGCCCTAGGGGTCAAGACTGAACAAATGCTTTTTCACTTAATTAATGCTGTGAAAGATGTGATACACTGCATCCAAAATGAGTTTACAGAAATACAAAAGTGGGGATGTTGGTTAGATCAGATCATTGTGCTGCCGTTCAAAGGGATCTCAACACGCAGAGAGGAATCTCACAAACTTCAACAAAAAGAAATGCCAAGTATAGCTCGAGGTGGCGATATCTGGTGAGGGCTTTGCAGAAGAAGACCTAGTGATCCTGGCGGGTACCAAGTTGAATGTCCGACTTTGTGGCCAACAGCCTCCTGGGCTGCATAATGAATAGTGTTTCTCACAGGCTGAGGAAGGTGACCCTTCCCCTCTGTTCAGGACTTGTGAAATACTTTTGGAGTACAGTTCTCAGTCCTGGTTTTGCCAGTTCAAGACATGGACTGGAGATAGCCCAGTGAAGGACCACAGAGATAATAATCTTTGCTGATCACTATCAAGAGACTGGAGCACCTGTAGTATGAGGAGAGGCTGAAACAACTGGATCTGTTTAGCCTGGAGACAAAAAGCTGTCTTGGGATGAAAGATAAAAAATCAATCTAAATAAAAAGCTATCCAAAGCACCATTAAAATTGAGGATTTCATAACTGATGTCTTTCCTTCTCTCCCCTTATTCCCTCCTAATTGTTTCTTTTGTTTTACCTTCTCTCATATGATTGTACTTATGTGTAATGAAACTCTTCAGGGGCAAGGATTATAGCTAATTTATCTGCTTGTATAATATCTCAGAGTACTGGCAGATTAAACAACAATACCGTAGGGTATTGTACCCTAGGCAGTTTAAGATAGGAAAAGAAATTTTGCAAAATATTGCTGGTTTTATAGAGTGTTTGGTCAGAAAGAGAACTGCTGTTTTGTTAGCACAATGTAATGATAGATCTCCTGCTATCTTTAGTAATTGAAGGTCACAGAGTAGAATTTATTTTAAAGTTCTTGAGATGTGTTCTCCCTAAACCTTTCTATAAATATCCACTATCCCATATTGAAAACTTGCAATGGATTTTAATTTTAACCATGGTAGAAGTATATTTTTGCAGACTTCAAAGACAGAAGACTTTTTAAAGCCTTGATATAATAACCTGAACTTCACTGTGCCCTAAGCTTTAATCTTCATGTGTTAAAAAATACTAGGAAAAATATAACTTTTTTATAATGGTCCCTTAAAATGATAGTCTATGTCTTCCAGTAATTGCTATGAACTCAGACAACAACAAAAAAAATAAAAATAGGAAGGATAATTTTCTTACCTTCCAAAAATCAAAGTGACTCCAGTGACATCAATAGCATTATGAAAAATTTTGATATTTTAGCATACTTAAAGTAAACTGCGGCTCAGATGGATAAATCAGTAGTAAATTCACAAATCCATCCTAAAGGTAAATTTGGTTTTAATAGCTTTTAAATCAAAAGGCAAACTTTTCAAAAAAATGTATTATTTACAAAGAAAATAATGATATACACTTATATTTTCTCATCATTGCAAATTATGAACCAGAATTTGTCAATAAAAGCATATGGAATGTCACAGAAAGCATATGGAAATGCAATTTATTTCTAGTAAGATCACAAAAACCACAGAAGGATATCTTTGCTTAAGATGGAAGCTGTTCTGTTTTCTACTGTCCTCATATACACCATATTCATTGACCACATTCAATCTAACAATTACATTAAACATTAAAGAACAGATAAATCTGAAAAACTGTACTTCATTTATCATATAGAGAGAGCTCTTTCTTTGCAGTTTCCATGGTTAGAGGTGAAGATTCTTAGTGAGTATTTAAAGTAAGAGATTAAAATAACCAACAATCCACAGAAACAAAACCAGAAAGAATAGACTGTGGCTTAAGATGAGAAAATGTGGGCCTAGAATATGCTTAAATGGCAAGATGTGTCAGTGAGGACTTTGCTTTAAGTATCTTTAATAAAAGGAAAAAGAAAAACAAAAAAACAAAGGGAAAGTTTCATCAAATAACGGCAGTACAGAAGCTATTATTATTTTGTACGTAAATAAAGTAAACAAAGTAAACCAAGTCAGATTGCATAGCACTATTTCACAACTGGCTTCATTTTAGGCAAGACTTATTATGAACTATAAAAAAAGGTAATACGAACGGAGTTTCCTTAAACATTTCAGACGTGCAGAAGTGCTTTTCAACCGTTACATTGATAATTAGCACACTGCATTTGGCCATTTGCAGTACTGCCAGCCTTGGAATGTATATTCATGTACTCATGTAACTGGTATTGCTCACAACCACATTTTCAGAACCAGGTCCTTTTTTTTTTCTTTAGTTTACTTGAGATTTGAAGAACAAAGGGAAGCTTTGCGATCAAATAAAATGCTGTCATTTCAACCCCGTTCTTACCTGTTACTCTATTTAATCCACAGTAATTATTTCTGATTTAAGCCCACATTGTCTCTTTGCTTCCCTGTTCCTGTACCCTTACTGGTGCCTCCCCATTGCCTGCTTTGGCAGCAGTAGGCAGCACTGATTGCCCTGGGCATAACTGTCCGGCTCTGCTATGGCTTATTCACCAGGGCTGTCGTCTTTGCCACATGCCTCCTGCAATGCTTGCCCAGCTCACTGCTGGCACGCACTGCTGGACACCTGGAACATGGGGTCTGGACCTGTGTGCAGTTCTAGTTCCACGAGCACAGGAGCTTGCTTTGCCTGCTTTAAGCTCCTCTGACACAAATCAGCTCCCCCCTGAGATTTGTGCCAGAGGTCTTTTAACTGCAAGGTCTTTTAACTTTGCCCCCTTGACTCAAGGTGGCACTTGTCTTAGCGCTCAAGGCTGGCTTTTAACTGACTGCTTCATAGTTAGGGCAGATGGGATTTCTCTATTGACTTATCTCTTCTAAGCAGTGTCCATATTTTAAGTTTCTAACTGAGCCATTTACACCATCCTTAAATGACCGGTGCTAATTATTTTTATGTACTTTAGATGAGTGCCTGGAAGACTTTAACCTCACAATCACATGTAGGAGTTGCTCGCAGATCTAAGACTCCTTTTTGTTTTTTCCTCTTTATGATACAATGCCCAAAGTTTCCTATCCTCCCCCCCTTTCTTTTTCTTTATTTAGTTATATAAAACTTTTATTAAATAAAAACATAAATCAGAGTAGAGACAGCTTCTTAGGTAATGTGGAACAGTATGCCATAAAAAGAATAGTTAGATACACACACATGCTCATAGATACACAGACAGACACACAT
Source organism: Callaeas wilsoni (assembly GCA_013398955.1). Classification (NCBI taxonomy): domain Eukaryota; kingdom Metazoa; phylum Chordata; class Aves; order Passeriformes; family Callaeidae; genus Callaeas; species Callaeas wilsoni. The sequence continues at coordinate 166,938 of VWPU01011874.1, forward strand.
AAATGTATATATAGGGAAAAACACAGCTCATATTCACTAGTTCTCCCTGAGAAGATTTATCCTCTCCAAAAATCCGCCCATGGAATAAATGGAGGGAATAGTTATTTAAAAAACAAACAAAGAAACAAAAAATCTGATTTATAAAACACTTATAATTTTGTTTCTCATTTTTTTCTTTCTTTGCTCCTCTGTTTTTATTTTCCAATTTCTACCAAACATTTCACTTTTTCTCATTTTTGAGTCTGTCTTCCACATTTTTTGCCCCATGTCGTTTTCCTTCTTGTTACTGATTCTTAACTTCTGCTATTCCACAGAAACTGACTGTCCTGTGCCAGAATTTCCTCTGCTGATCAAAGGCTTGAGACAGCCATACTGTACCAGCTTCCAAGAAACATATCAAAAGTTTTCTGTTTTAGAGTGCTAGAAGACACTGTCAAAAAGTACCATGAAATGTGCATTGCTCTATGCTATCCAGACTTTACAATTATTTCAAGGTTTACAGTGTAGTCTTCATTTAAAGTACTCTGGAAAAACAAGTCTTGACACAGTGAATTGCAGTGCTGCATAAAGCCTGGGCTCATCACATACACATCTTTGAAATAGGTAGACTTTTGTTATTCTTGCCTTCAAGCAATTTTTCTAATTTAGGAGAGTCGACTGCTCCTTTCTATGGTAAAGCAAGCCTTCGGAATGTATTTGAGTGATGTATGATGGATTTTCAGAATTCTAGGAATATTATAATGTAAAGAGATCAGAAAATAATATGCAATGTCTAAGAGGCTGAAGAATAATGGGAAAGATTACTTCATTTTATCACAAAAAAATCCGCATACTATGTCTCTGCTGTAAGATAACTGTAATTACTTAGCTATAGAACATTTTTGGAATGTACTTGCAAAAGTCAAGGATTCATATAAGATACTTAAACCAATGTCTTGCTGTCACAATTTGTGTAATACTTCAAATTATGTTAAAAAAAGCAAAAGCAGAGTTTCAAATACTATAAAAATGACTAGTGTGTGGTAATACAGATACAATGGAAGATTTACAATATTGTCATCATCTTTTCCTTGCATATTTCTTTATAAATTTCTGATAATTCCTTGTCTTTTGAATTAATCTCCCACAACTGAATAAATTTTACTTGCAGTCTTTGACTTTTCCTCATGTTGTCCTCATATCTCCTGCTATTACTGGTATGTTCTTACAATATTCTCTTTTCTAGTGGTATTGCATTTTGTGAACCTACATTTTAAAGGCCATTTCTTATTTTGTACTTGAGCATTTACCATTGTTTAAATACCATTATTGTCACTTGAATAATGCTTTTTCGAGGAGTTAGATGAAGCCAATATGTTCTTAATAGTCATGTTGGTCTGATGATGTCCTCTGAAGGTGAATGGTGAAGTGCCATTGGTTCCAGTGACAATAAAATTAGAATATTGGCTTTCAGAAGTAACTGAAACTGCTCATACTAAGCTAATTCTGTATTAACGAAGAAAAACATGCTTGATCTTTAATCTGTGAAATATTTTAATGTTAGTGGCAAGTCCCTTATCAATCAATGTCAAATTACAAACTCATACTCAAAATGAGTAAGAAGTTGAAACATTTATCTGTTATTCAGCAAATAAGTTCTGTTTGTATATATCACTAAATTTTTCTATTGTTCTATCATGCCTGTAAGTTCTTTTTTATTTCCTCATGTAATCTTTAGCTTTGTATAATCCATACTAAAACCACGGTAATTGTGCTCCAGGCATTTCAATAAAATATGCTTCAAATGTATCCTAAAGACCCTATGTTTTAATTTGAATTAAAGGCTTTTTTCAGCTACGAATTTTCATTATTATTCCAGGATTTTGTTTGCCTGAATTTGATCAAACAGTGGCATCCACTGGGAAAAGTAGAGGTATATTCCTGAGACATGTAGCTATTGATATATGTATCAGCTATGCTTATTTTAGAAAGGGAAGAGTATTAATATGAGAAATCAAAAATATTTTTTAAATTTATAAGTAACAGTATGGCAGGCTTACTAAGCTGATTCAATCTTTGCAGCAGTAAGAACATGACTTTAGTCACTCTTTGATTCCCCTAGCTTTTGCTGGACTCTTCATTTTATGAGAGCACAATTTGAACCATCATCAATTTCTGACAATTGCTCCTGCTACTACTATCTTCCCTGAATAAAAGGTACAGTATTGTGTACAATCTACTAATGTGTTGATGAGAAATATGGATAATTATTGCCCTTGAAATCTATTTTTTTCTGCCTTTAATGTGCATGCATACATCATGCCTCACTCAAGCTATATTCATGTTTGCCATCTAGAAATTATTGAGTTAATATTTCAATCTAAAATAAAAATAAAATCTTTAGAAATTCAATGGCAGAAGCAAGATAATGAAAGCATGAAGTGTCTGGTAAACATTAATCTCTCCAAGTTCAGGTCCTTCAAACTCACTTTATAGATGTAGACTTCCCTCACACTGCCCTCCGTCCCAGGTTTCCTCTTGTTCAAAGCTCTCTGCTAGTAAACATTGACCTAATCAGCCTATGGCACTTTTCATATATTAGGTAAGACAAAAAGATACTTAAAAAAATGACGCAACTGCTTTTCATTGTTAGACACACAGAGTTTTTCCAGTTTCAATTTGAAATCTGGTCAGCACCCATGTCCTGCACAAATTTCATGTGGTATAATAGTGATTGCATTTACATAAACTAAGTTTATTAGCTTTGGAAAAAATCATAAATAGCCAATTTCTCTTTGAGGTTAAGTTGGTAAATGTTTGTTCAGTATAGTACATTGTTACTCCATTTGCCTAGATGAATGTTTGTGTGGCAGTAAAGTAAGAGAAATCATTGCAGCCATAGTTAGGATGGAAGCAGAATTTTTAAACAGAGAGGAGCCCAATCTACTGCCAAGAGGAGACAGACAGTAATGGCAGATTTGGATAGGGAGGCATATATTTGTGCATAATTGCAGTCTTTATCAATTGGTGCTGAAGTCAGTGGTACTTAATTCTTACTAGTCAGGAGAGTTCCACTCAGACAACAGGAACCAGAGAAAGCAGAAGATTCTGTCACAGAATTCACACAGGCACCCACAGACAAACATAAGCTACTGACAGGAAATGCAAGTGAGGATTTAATTTTAAGTGGAGAATTTTACAGATTCTGATTTCTAGGTCATATTGTGGTTAGTAAGGGAGAAGGAGTGCTTAGTAAGTCCAGTAAGTCACCTTAAAACTACAGGCAAGAAATATCACTATCAAAGGAAGAGACCTGCCCAGGGGCAGAAATTAAAGTATGAGAAACAAATGAGGAACAAAACTGACTTGTCCTGCCCTTATCGGATCTTTAATCACTATTTGGTTAAAAAAATCAAAGTTCATGTAGAGATTATTTACTCTTTCAGAAATAAAGGTTTAGGTAGGTTTTTGTGTGTTTTTTTGTTATCTGTTTTCCAAAGACTGCAAGGGCCTTCAATCACAGGAAATAAAAAAAATTAAAAAGCCAAGCCCCCAAAAACAAAACAAAAAAACCCAGACCCAAACCACAGAAACTGGACAAACCTGGAAGCATCTCACAGTCACCCAGTCTTGTCACTGCTGGCAAAATTCCTAAAGTTTTGCAATAATTTTGCAAAATCACAGTACTGCAGTTTGTCAGACTTCTTTAGTCTAGATCAGTTTTGATTTGGTTTGGCTTTGTATCTATTTTTTTAAAATTCATTTAGTTGTAGCTGCAATGTTTTCTAAGACAAGATTTCTTCATGTAGTTTGTTTTACATATGTTTAACTTTGTATGATACAAGAACAGATTTTTTTTTTTTTTAGTCTATAGTACCAGGACTTTATTAGTGTTTTTAAGTGTTAGGTGGATGGGAGACGAAGGAGATTTAAAAATTAAAAAAAATCAAAACCAAACAAGCAAAATAAAATAAAATTTTCAGTTAAACACATCTTAATATGCCTAATATCAGATAAAATTACTCTTTTTCATAAAGAATACCAAGCTTTTTGAAGAACTCAGAAGTTACTAAAATGCTCTCTGTGCAAACAAAGCCAAACATTAGGGAAACATAATGTAATCTGAAAATGACTGGAAAAATACATCTTCCAAAAGAGAAATTATTTTAAGATTCTTTATTAACAAGCCATTGCGCTTTAGGTATGCTGACATAACCCATATAGGATTTTGAAGAAGTTAAAATTAAAAGCACTATAAGATAATCTTAAGAAAGAATGGGACATTTGAAATTTAGCCTCCCTGTTGTAACATTTCTTTCTTGATGGTCAGAGACATGGTTCCCCTACATTTTATGATACTGTTAATATTTTATTATACTATAAATCGTGTTTCTCTGAATGAAACGAGGTTAAAAAGAAAGTGGATTTGCATAGCAGAAAATGATCTGTTATGGAATCCAGCTTTGGTCCACTTTTTAATACTGAAAATACAAAACTACAGTTTCATTTTCAGCTAACCGTCTTTGTTGTGCTTAAGAGGATGAGAAATAGAAGCCATGTTTCTGTTCAGTCACTGAAAAAAAAGGGAAGAAAAAGCAAGAAAAATCAGTCTGTCTTTAGATCTGACTAGTGTAATCTACTGTAACTATTCAAGATATTTCTGAGAGAAAGACAGATTTCAGAGAGAAAGAGCTGTCTGGTTCTTTAGGGGAATGTTGAAATCCTCATGTTCCACTCCACATGCTTTCTCAAAGGCCACCAGAGCAACATCCAGCACTCCCAGGTACTGCCCTGTATCTTTGGGCCAATACTGAGTTCCCATCACATTTTCACTGTCCTGTTTCTCTTTGTGTCCCCAGCTGTAGAGGCCTTGATATTCCTGAACTCCTGCTCTTATGTGAGTACTTCCCTTCTGAGTGAGTGGTCATGATAGCTATTCTGTAACAAAATTCAAATTAAGGTGGGGATGGAGGGAGGGTAAGAGAGGGAATGGATGAGGCAGACAGGAAGAAAAGGTGAATGGAAGAAATTACGAGTTTTCACTAGATATTTGTGCCTTTTTTGTTCTGTCTCTTCATTTTAATTTTACAGTGGAAGCACTGCAATCTGTATTTCCTCTTTGAAAGTTTACAGCAATTCTGTACTTTGGGGGGAGGTTTCTTCTAATTAATTGTCTACAGTTTCTGCATGATTTATTTCTCTTATTCATCATAACCTAATTGCTTCCCACCAAGAGCTAGCTGACAGAACTCTCAATTTCTTTATGTCCTTCTGTTAGCCTGACTCACTGATTCATCATCTGCCTTCTTCAGATACACTCAGCACCATTTTTGATGGGCTGGCAAGCAGGAAGATCTGTCACATTGCCAGCATATTTTTCATTCTTCAGATCTACCCTTTCCAGCTCTGTGACTGAACAGGGTTTATAGATGTTTAGCTGACTGTCCATGATCAGCAAAAACAGCTGATAGAGATAAGACATGAATTTACAATGTGTTCTCCCTCAGCATACTCAGCATTTTCTATTTGAAACAGCAGCCAGTGGTAAACTGGGCAGTGTTATACAACAATTACCCTCCCAAGGCTTGTTGAGACAACTACTATGTCTTCCTGTAAGGCAACCTGTTCACTTGACTTCTTTTAGAGAGGAATTTCAAAAAGCTTCACGAACAAGGAATACTTCTCATACTCTGTAGGGAAGAAGAAACAGTTCTAACCTTATTCCCATAAGACAGATACATAGAAAGAAGGGTCCTTGGGATTACAAAATTTTAGATCTAATGGTAAATTTTTAAAGGACTTTTCCCTCTCATCCCCTCCCTTCCCCTCCCCAAAAATATAATCAACTGACATTGAGACACTATCAGCTTTACAATGTGTATTACAAGCAGTAGGCATGGAGCTCGGTTTAGAGAATATGTTTAAGCAACATTCTAAATGACTGCACTGTGTAAGTTTTTGGAGAGGGCTCACAAATGCAAAACAGCAAGCTTCCAAAACCTGAACACATTTGTGAACTGAGCCAGCAAACAAGTTTTGAAACAATGCAATTATGCATGCCTGACGGAGAAGAGTAACCCACATAGATTTATTCTGCACTTCCTCACAAATATGTTTGATTAATTTTTCTTTACTTCTATTCCCCTTAGTTCCCATAAACTCGAGTTTTTGATCATTTTTACATCTCATGCTTATACTGCTGCTTGCATTGCAAGGCAGTCTTGTGTTATTTATTATTCAGATGTAACAGAGATCAGACTCTACTCATTTTTACGTACTATGCAATATATCTCCTTAGACTTGAAAGCAATAATATAAAATAAGCAAATAGATGGAAGTTAAAACCAAAAATATGCAAAAGTTGTTTATTTCTTTCTTGAAGCAGATCTGGGAAGAAATAATGACAAAATGACAGTGTTCTTAATAAAATTTACTATGAAAAATATTTAGCAGATACCATCTAATGAGCTTTTTTATTTTTTCTGTAATTATTTGAAAATCTAAGTACACTTCTTTTACCTAAATGCCTTATAGACACTTAAGACTGGGGCAAAGCATCCTGTAGGCATTCAACTGCTCAGAGCTTCAGATGTGCAGTTCCCACAAGTCACTTATACTAAACTGGCCAATCAGAACCACCCAGAAAAGAGAACTTTTTCTCAAATTTTCTTCTGCATCTAACTAGTAAATTTGGGCCTCCAACTAGGTACTTTGGAGAACTTAGTGCCTAAAATCTCCTCTGGGAGCTGTGCAGTTACATCTTAAAATAAAACATATATTTTTATACATGTACTTGCCAGATATTTGTTCTCTAAAAACCTTTGTGTTCGGCCTTTTTCAGGTAATAACAATGGTCAGTGAAAAGTGTTTTTCAGATAGCTTCGACATGTATTGTCACAGTTAATATACCTTAGAAGTTCAAAACAGGCTTTTGGTATTTTCATAAATATAATTGGGTAAGAAGAATGTCCCTTCAAATTTTAAATTGAAACTGCAGATACACAGCAGACGTTACTGACATTTCTTAAGAAGCAATGAGCTTTGCTCATGAAACATCACAGTTTATTTGATTGATGTCCCTTAATATAATTGTGTTCCAGATTTTAATATGAGTCTTTTTTTTCTTAGTGAGAAAGAAATTTCAGTAAAAAAGAAATAGAAATAGAAGCAGAGGTAAGAGTGCAATTATTCACCAAGTGGCTGATCAATTTTACAGATTTCAGGAATGGAAATTTCAAGCATTTTCCAAATTTTTCAAATTTCCCTTCTAAGCATATATAGCAGATCTCAGTTTCTATTTGGAATTAGATCTCATTTGTGTTTATTATTTCAAGGCAAAAAATTCAAAAGGAAATGGAAATAAATCATATGTCTACCACTGTCTGTGGACAGGTCAGGATTCAACATTATATTTAAAACATGGTAAATGATGGACATAAGACTGAAACACAGAGTCCTTCTAGAAGGAAGGACTCCAGTTAGCCATTGCTCAATTACAGAAATATTCAGCAATCCAGAATATGAAAACATTAGCAAACTATTGAGACTGAAATTGTGGAAACAACATGAGTCACACTAAAAATGTTAAAGAACTTAACCTCCCCTTACTTCAAATTTTTTCATGTTTATCATTATATATTTTTTGTTGTGAGTTATTTCTGATCATGTGTTTGTGAATGAAATTAAATGATGATATTTAGCAGACACTAGTTACTAAAATGCATATTTGCAATTGTCTTTTGTTATTAATTTATTTTTAAATTATGGTCTTATACTATAAAATGAAGCAAAATGCATTATCTAAATAGCAGAATATGTCTTTCTTAGCTTCTCTACTTGGTTTTCATTTATGCAAATAATAATGAGCTTTTACAGTTTTTAAAATGATCTGTTTATTTCCAATAAAACCAGAGACCAAAACCTGTGGTTAATTGTAAATTTAGTGCAATTGAAAAACATATTCTTGCACTTTTTACATACACACTTCTAAAAATAATAACACTATTTATTTTATTTTATTTTATGATGGCACAAATATGTGTGTCATTCTAAGCATATATAACATAGTAATAAATCTCTCTGTAAATATTGACAGAACCTGTCAGTTCTAGACCACAACTTAGGCTGAAGGTTTTCAAGTAAGATCCAATTACGCTTTCTTCCATCTCTGTTGCTCTGACAGACTTGCTTCATTAGCAAAATGTGTGTGCCCCATTGGAAAAAATCTCCATACTAATATGCATTTTACTACTCCTGAACAACAGGGGAATAGGAAAATGAGATGGTGTGTTGTTGGCTACAGTAATATGCATATCTCTTGAGTATTGCTTTAAATTGATTTATTTTTAGTATACAGGGCCCTTGTTCTGGAAAGGAATATTTTTTCATCTGTTTATCTCTAACTCTTGCATTATGATGGAAACTCTCTGGGTATAATATGACTTGTGAGTTCCACTGATTCCAGTGGAAATTAGGAAAAATCCTGACTAACCATTTCTCAGCATTTTATATTACTTTTCTCTTTGTTCTGAGTACTTTTGTTTAAATGCAACTCTCTTCAAGGGAATTAACTATGTTTATATAAGATCAAAAAACAAGATCAGAGTTAAGTTCCAGAGTAACAATGCATGTTCTGATGCACTGGGTTTGTGTGGTTGGGTTTTGGTACCTGGAGCCTTACAGGGTGGCTTCTCTGAGAAGCTGCAGGAGTGTTTCTCCACGTTCAGCAGAGGCAGTGCTGCCTCTGGCCAGGGCCATGCCAATTGGGAATCCTGCTAATGGCTCTGGGATGGACTCACGTGGGAGATGTTTATGAGAGCTGTCTCCTAAGGGAGGTACCCTGTGCTGGAGCAAGGGAAGGACTCCTCTCTCTGAGCAGCAGCAGGGACAACATGGTATGAACTGACCGTAATCATCCAGGTCCCCATTCCCTGTCTCCCTGCACTGCTGGAGGGAAGGAGGTAGAACGTGGAAAGGAGGGAGGGGTGGGGTTTTTTTAAAGATGTTTTATACTTCTCATTATTCTTCTCTTTGTTTATAATAAGTTCATTACTATCCCCAGATTCAGTCTGCTTTGTCTGTGGTGATATTTGGTGAGTGATCTCTTTCTGTCCTTGTATCAACCCATGAACCTTTCACTATATTTTCTCTGCCCAGTCCAGTTGCAGAGGAAAGTGACAGAGCAGATTTTGTGGGTGCCTGGGATCCAGCCAGGGTCAATGCATGACTTCTGGTAACCTTCGAATACCTCTGACTATATCCAGTTGTGGATTTCATTGTTTAATAGAGGAAAACGCAACAACACTTTTTTTTTAAAAATTTTTATTCTCATGGTAGGAACTACCTAAACAGCATGCAAAAAGCTTTTAGTAGCTTGATTTTCTTTTGGGTTCAATTATCAAAAATATATTACGATATTTTCAATGCACTGTAATTTTTTTTCACTACTCTGGTTGCTTTTCACTGCACTTGGGATTCACAAAACTCTAAGAAGATTTCTGAAGCTTTCTCGCTATCTGTGAATCCCCATCCCAGAATTTTTTTATCGTACCTGACAAATGAGCTCTCTGGAGATCCAAATCCCATAAGAGAAAAAAAATAAAGGAATATGCTAAGACAGAGTTAAAACACTGAAATAATTCCAATTATCTGTATCTATTGTGCAATCCTGCCTCAGCTGCAGCAAACATACGATGTGGCACAGAGAAAGATTAGTTTTCTGCTAATATCCTTGTTTGAGCATCAACACTACCTGAGGTACATGGGCCTGGGGGTCAGATTGCCTCCAATTCATGTGCATTCAGGCATCTGTGTATGTGCATGAGATGCCTGAGCGCAAGGTGTCCTCATTCTTGGCATGGAGATGTTCAGAAAGGGCATTGCTACAGTCAGTGAATCTCAGAGAGAAAGCCATTGGCTCACCTTAGATAGCAACCTAGAGTTTCTTTTGCCTAAGCACTAAAGGGTAGTGCCATTTTACAAATCTTTTTGCCCAGAAAAGCAGAGGTAAATCTCCAATGGTTTCTTTGCCACAAATTCATTATTGCCAGTTCCCTGTCAATTCTTAGATACCAGTGGGTTTTTGACTGATGCTAAATGCTTCTGTGTGAGTAGCCACATCATGTTTTGACATTATTTTAGGTGCCTCCTTCTAGGTTGAATTGCATTGCTTTTTTCAGAACTGCACCATCATCTGTGGAACTACAAAAAATATGTCTTTAATGGGTGTCTTAGGGTAATAGCTAAAGAAAGATTAAGCTGTGAGATATACGTAATATGAAGTCAACAACAGCCTTTTAGTAGATCTGCATTATTGCTCATAGTCCTGGCATATATGCACTTATCTGTGTCTTAAGTGCTTAAATATAGTTACCCTGTGTTGGCAAAAGGGAGAAGGAGTGGTTTAGGTTATGAATTATAAGCTGGACTTCTTTCTACTCTTACTGAAGTATAGCTAAGAAATAATTTATGGTGATGTGAGAACATCCTAACAATTCTTTACTTAAAAGATTCTCTAATATTTGACTAAAATGAGACAAGAACTTAAGTCTAGATATATTAAAAAAACAATTTTTGTTGCCCTTAGACACTGCATAGAAATAGACATGATTTATTTCACTCTCTTATTTAACCACTTTGTATTTTGAACTATAGAGCAAACATGATATTATCTTGTTTGGGTTTTTTTTTCCAGTAAATCTTTCTGAAGCAAGTGTGACCACTTGCTTAGGTTACACATAATAAAACAGATGACCCAGTGAAATAAAAAGAAAAAAAAGATACTTGTAATATGGAGACAAATCCAAATACATGACTGACATTTAATATAATTCCATAAATTAAAATATCTTTATATCAGTGTAGAAAGACACTAAGAGAAATATTTAACCATAGTTTTAGTTGCTTTGTTTATGATGTTAGGTCATATGTCACTATACCCCCAATGAAAAAACACTGAATACAAAAATTTAAAGAAATAAATATCTATAAAAAACACCCATTATGCATTTATTTGCAGTTAGAAGGAAAACGATCAATTGAAAAAAATGGTATTCACAGCTGAAATTAAATGGTGACCTGGCAAGGTGCTATTGGGTAAGTGTCACAGTTATTCATGGTCTTGCAACTGGGTGAGAGTTTCTGCATTTTAATTAGTAGATAGTGTTAACTTCTAGCTTACAAAATATAGAGCATTTCTGCCCATATGTCATTATGCTTTTATAAGTATAGCAAGTGGGCATTCTTATTTCTCAATTCCTAACAGACAGGCTGAGTATTTATTTTCCTTCCAGACACAAGTTTTCAGTTACAGTATTGCTGAGGATCACTTTCAGTATCACATTCAATACGTGGATCTGAGTTCACATTTTGCAGTTTTGAACAAACTTGCCAATAAAATTAAAATATTTACCAAACAGTTAATGAGGAAACTTCCCCATCAGACAATTCAGGAGACTCTCTGGCAGTCAGAAGGAGGTGAACACCTGACCCGGTATGTTGTGGATTGCAGAAGGGGTTTGAAGGGTGGAGAAAGCATGCACAATAGTACCAGCCAAGCTCACCTGAAATACAAGTATATGACTCACAACCTGGGGTGAAATGTTAGTCAGGAGATGCAGTTGGAGAAGCAGACTGAGATGTAGATTGAGTTCATTTTAATGAGTCATGTTAAATTTCTTAAGCACTAAAAAAAATAGAATGATATTTTTCACATTAGTACTCCTTGTGAAATTATAGCTGACTAAAAGTTTCTATTTTATTTTTAATTAATTTTACATTCTGATGATTTAGTTTATTTCTGTAAGTTCCTTAAATAAGACATGTTTCTATAAATACTTACCAAAATTCTAACTTAAAAAATTGTATTTCTTTCTGTTCTACAGATTCAGGATAATTCAAAGTGTAAAATTTTTCATATATGCCAAATTTCAGTAAACTTTAATAATAGTTGGTCATCGCTTTTATATGAGTGGATCCTTGGGTGTGCACAGGTCTTTCATTGTGCATAAGGAGACTCCAAAAAATTTACCTCCTTTTCTAGTTTTCTTCTAGAAATTAAGATGGGTTTCATTTGATTTAGTTCGTCTCATGTCTGAAGAATTTTTTATAATCTGTGAAGAAAATCTGAGGCAATGGTGTTTGTTTAGCCTGAAGAAAAGACTCAGGGAAGCCTATATTGTAACCCAAATGCTAAGAAGGGCTTGTAAGAAAAGTGGAGAAAGATGTTTTACCTGGGCCCATAGCGACAGGACAGAGGGCAACTGTTTTAAAGTGAAAAATTTAGGTTTAGATTTCTTTCAGATAAGGAAGAAATTCTTGGCAAAGAGAGTGATGAGGCACTGGAACAGGTTGCCCAGGGGAGGTTATAGATGCACCATCATCAGAAGTGTTCAAGGTCAGGTAGAGTTTGAGCAAGCTGATCTCACGAAAGGAGTCCATGGCCGTGTTGATCTATTTCAGCATTTGGGGGTGTTGAAGAGGGGTGTGGTGGTCTGAGTGTGATAAGTGAGTGAACTTGATGATCTTTAAAAATATCTTCCAACCCAAACCATTCCACAATTCTGTGATTTTTTTCTGATAAGAATTCTGGCTGATAAGAATTCTGTTTGATAAGACAGTTCATATAGGGCAATCTCTGAATTCCATTTCTCTGCAGGAAATATAATGGGATTTAAATGTGATTACGATAGATTTATGTGTCAAACTTTCTCTCTGAAAGAAAAGATGCTTAGATCCTACCCTAATTCACAAAAAAATAAAAGACTATGATTCTCACATCTACAAAAAAAGTTGCACTCTTTGTATACTATCTGGCTCAGAATGAAGTTATAACCTAATCTTTACATGAGACTAGTTTTCTAAATTTCAGAGGTTTTTTATATGAATCACATTGTTTGATAGTAAATTTACCTGAGTTATGGATTCTGACAAAACTTTTAAAAATCTAAGTAAACTGAAAAGATATTGAAGCATTTTACTAATTCATTTTTCACAATTTTGACCCATAATAGACAAACTAATCAATACTTTTATTGGGCAATTTCACCTCATAAAAATGTACTCTAATTTTTTTTGCGATGTAGAACCTACTCTGTACTCTAGATGCAAATATGATGAAAGGAGCTTTTTCTTTCCCAAACAGACCTAATACTACAGCATGTTTTACCATGATGTAGCCTAAATGAGCTTAAATATGTGTTCATCTGGTATTGGGAATGCATCATATCATAGCATTATTTGTCTATAAAGGTTAAAATAATTCCTTTTCTGTATTATTTATTTATAGTTGGAAGTAATTTCATCAAAATAATGTTAAATAAAAGGTAAAAAACTGTTTTAGATCTGGTGTGTTTAATTTTCCTTTTTTAATGAGAAAGTGACCCCTTGCACTCTCCTTCACTGTGGGATAATTACTATCTGCTGTTACTAACACTTCAAGAAATAAATGATCTAGTCAGGGTTAGAATTAACAAGCATGGCTGATCAACATGCCTTCCTTAGAGTCAGTTTCAGCTGATCCTCTCAGTCTCAATTAGGCACTATCTTAGAACATTTACTTACTGAATATTTACTTGCTGATCAGCAATTGTTAGAGCAGTTTGACGGGCTGTGGAAAAAAACACTGAACTAGAATAGGAAAATGTACCTGTCACATTTGGTAGAGGCCCTGGTGATATATATAATGGTAACTTAATAAATTGATGACACTGTGCTGAACTGGAATAATGTAATTTAGCAATTTTTTCAAAGGAAAAGTAACATGACTTGTTACCATCATATTTTGATTTTAAAATGTAACAAACTGAAAATTAAGGCAAATCATTATTTCTATTGCACTCAGTGACATTTACTGTAAGTATAATCTAGCAGCTTAGTATCTCAATTTCATAAATGCCCTTTTAAAATTGTTCTTCCATATGATACATTAGTTTGAGATTGATCAATTAATGAATATTTGCTCTTTTGATGAGAGTGACAGCATAATACACTATTAAAAACTTGTTTGGGAAAATAGAAGAAAAAGGAAATGTTTGTTAATGACTTCATATTTTTTATCTTTATACTATGATTTTAATTTATTCATCATAGTACTGAAAAACAAGCAGAGCATGAGGGTTAAGGACCAGAGTAACAGAATCACAAACTCATGCCAAATGGGCTGACAAAGCTGCCTCAGTGGTTTTGAAATCACTCTACAGTATTCACATATAATCTAGTGACGAAAATAGTTTGTTACAACTTTGAAGGAGTACATGCAAAAGTAGATCTGAAATAGAAACTGTCTGATTTTACAAACACCAGTTTTTGTTCTGATGTTATGATTTCATGAGGCTTGAAGTACTATTAGTAGTTGCTATTATTGTAGAAATCTTCATCTATTTCTTTTAGTGACTCAGAGACAATTTTACTAACAAGGAATAGAGCTAGAAAACTTCAGATCATTCTGATTTTATTAAATTTATCAAATATTATGTCCTTTTATCAAAATAAAACAGTATAAGACCAGTCTCAAAAAGAAATAGGGAAAAGTATTAGAAGAAATGTATTACAAAAATTCCAGAGACTTGCCAGAAAGATATTAAAAAGCAGGAAAAATAAACTAGTGTTATAGGTATGTTTCAAATTCTTCAGTCTGAAAAACAGAAGAAATCTCTAGAAGACATGACAGATGGTTTTTATGATCTGTCTAGAGATAGTAAATATGGACCACTTTTTTCCTGCCTCTTCCAATGCAAGAACTATGGGACATCAGAGGAAACTAACAGGTAACACAAAAGGAGACCATATCTTGAACTTATCTCTGTCTTGAGCAGGTGGTTGAACTAAACTTTCAATTTTTCTAGGATTCTATGAGACATTCAAAAATGTAAGCTATGGAAGACCTTTTGTCAGGATGTTGAGAATATTGAAAGCATATTTGAGTTTAAGGAAAGATGGGACAAGTCTAGCAAATAAATCTGTTGAAGTTTTTTAAGTTGTTGGAAAGTACTTTGATTTAGGAAGCTGCAAATTACTGGACGGTTCTCAGAAAAATGTATGCTGTTTTGGATGTTGTTTTCTAGCCTAGGCATTGCTTATGCATACCATTGGGAAAATAAATGTTCAGAACATACAGACCTTTAATTTTAGGCACTGATATAGCTATAGTGTGTTTGTTCATATGTTATTGCATGTTACCTCTTTTAGTACTACTATTATGAGTATTACTTCTATTAAAGGTCCTAAATTTGTAAGAACTCTACATAGTCTGAATAGTTACTCTTTAAAAGTCTCATTTCTCACAACTTTTTCATCTTTTGCTTTTTCTTTTTATTTCTTCTCATTCATCTTCTTTTTCTTTAATGTCAGCAGGTATTATTGTGAAGAATCACAGGAATTTCTGTGCACTTTTTTCTTCTCTTTTCTCTTTAGCATTAAGTAAATTTCTTCAGCATTCATTAAGATTCCTTTCACTGAAGTTGCCTAAAATGCAAGGCATCATATCTAAATTAGTTCCATAGCTTCTTTCCACAGACAATAGAGAGAGGTAGATAGCTTCCCTGTATCAGGTGAAGGAAAAATTTTTTTTTTTTTTCTCTTCTGTGCAAAGCTGTCTGGTAATTTCTTTCTGTCAACTGCTTGGTTATCCTGTGACAAAACCGATGCAGATTTCCTCCTCAGTTTCTATTATTCCAGTCGTTTTATCAAGATGGCAACTAACTTTGCATTGATGATTAAATATTTCCCTTCCTTCAGTCTTGTTACTGACCTCCAGTTGCCTGCTGAAAAAGGTCTAATAATCCATTTTCCAGGGGGGTTGCATATTTCAGAGCACTCCCTGGAAATTAGACTACGAATAAAGATGGAGTTGTGCTGCCGTGGCGGCCGTGCTGCTTTTTACCAGATGGGAGATTTTCCACTCACTGTGCTCATTGTCCACGAGCCACGTGCACCTGGTTCCCACCTGCTCTGCTTGTGCTGCTGGGTGCTGGTCTCTGCTGCAGTGGAAACTCCCCTCTTGCACTGCAAGAGGGAAACAGCTGAGGAAGCTGTCACTGACGTGGGTCTAAGTCAAGCTCTGAAGAGGCTGGAGGTCATAGCTCCTCATGTACTAGAACCTTAGTTAAAGACTTAGCCTGTACTCAAGTAGCCCCTGAAATCATCAGGCCAGTGCATTAAAAACCATTTGAAAAGTTAACAATCTCTTAGGTATGCATAAGGCTTTGCATTTATTAAGGGAAAGAACTCTGATAATGAGACACAAAATTATTTGAAACTGACACGTAATGAAGTGGATTGAATACATTTTTATCAGTATATCTTATGGCAAATTAATTAAGTAATAATACAGCAATAGAGAACTGTCTGTTACATATTAAGAGTAGGCTTAAAATAATTAGCACATTATAGGAACTACTTATATTCCCACTAATAATTATGACAAAACTGCCTTTAACTTACCAAGAACAAAAAATTGTCCAGGAGCAGTAAAAGTAGGAGCAGAACAATATTTTTAAAGTTAAAATGAAATAACTTAGAAATTAATATGCACATAGGAAAAACCAACAGAACTAGTAAACTCCTGCATAGTTACGAATGTTCCGTTTCAAGCTAAATTGAAGGCTAAGGTGACGATAATAAACCTTTCACATCTGCTTCACTAATTGGAACATGACAAGCAGCCAGACACCACACTAGGTTACAGAACTGTCATGTTGGCTTCAAGAGGGAATTGAAAGGCATCTGAAATCTCGACTTTGCCATGGTTTTTATAATCATCCATTGCCAACCTGAGAAAAGAAGAAAAATAAATAGAACAAATGTGACCAAGCCAGTACTGATATGGCATATTTTTCAGCAATCATCCTTACTGAAGTGCCTTCTTTTGGCAGATTAGCCAGATGGAACAATGATATCCTGCTTGTGTATCTTGGAAGGGGAAGATGACTGCCCCCAAAGTGTATAATTTTGAATGCTGATGTTTGCACCTTGCAGTGTATTTCTAGGTAGCAGTTGTCAAGAGATGTCAAATTAATTTTTTGTTTCTTTAGCAGCTTTTGTTTGTTTTTTAAAATTGTTCTTTGTATCCAGTATGTAACTATGTAAACCAGATGCTAGTCACAGAAATAATCAAATACATACAAATAAGACCAGTTTGAAAATAAATTTTCTTTTGCTTTTATTTAACAGTACTTCTTTATATGTTAAAATTATGTTGGTTTTAAGAAATTCTTCTTTGTGTTACTTTTGGAATTTTTCCTTCACAGTTTACTGTGCATCACACTATGTTCTGTAAAAGAGATGCTCTGGGACCAGGGTGGTGGCCCACTGGGAGAGAGGTTGTGGGCAGTGGGTGCAGTTTTATGGGATGGGGTTGGTACGAGGGGACTCACTGGTATCGGCGTGTTTGCAGCAGGATCTAAGACTGGAAAACTTCCAAGAACAGCAGGAGGTTTGCTTGCTGAAGAACCAAAATGTAGGCCTTTGAACCAATGAATAAGAATATTTTATCATAAGTTTTGTGACGTAAGAACCAATTTAAATTGCCAGATTGGATGGGAACACTGGAGGAAAAGGTAAAGTAGGCAAAGGGAAAAGTGATTTCCAAGCATTTCTAAGGAATGAACTTCACTCCATAGCTCTGAGAGAAAATAATGTTGTATTTCATGAAGAGGAATATTGTTGTGGTGAATGAACCAACCAGGGGGCCACAGAGCCCAGAAACAGCGGTTTGGTGGGCTGGTACCAAGGAGTGAAACCCCATTCTGTGAAGATGGCTTCTGCCTTTGACTTCCTAGGATTCCTGAGGGGTGGTTCTGTCTACAGTTGACAGACACCTCTTGTGTCCCCTAAGGGAAGGTGTCCTGGCCTGTCCCACCTTTCTCCTCTTCCTATGGGTCCCTGTGGTGTCACCCCGCCCCCTTCCCTGCATCCTTTTATAAAGCCCTGATTACCGTGCCTTGCTTTTTTTGGCATTCGGTCCATTTGAGGGTGCTTCTACAATAAACCCTTGGAACAC